>VZUI01047562.1:0-112515 GCA_013401135.1 Cettia cetti | reverse complement strand
CCCGTTCCCCCCCCCCCCCCCCCCCCCGCCAATATCAAGGAGGACAAATTTTCTTCGATGGTATTATCTGGAAGAACTCTTTTATCAGCTGCTGGGAAAAGTGACAAGAAGTTCCTTTTACTTGGACCTTGGTGCCTGCTAAGCCTAGCACCTCCTTCTGAGCACTAAGCTCCCTTGTTCTTGTCCCTCCCACCCTTCTCAGAATGGCCCGAGCTGCACAAAGGCAGACAGCTTCTTTTCCACGCAGGTTTTTGTGAGAAAGGCAAGCTGTAAAATTTGGCTGTAGTCTATAAGAGAAACTTGCAAGTGGAAGAAAAAACACCTGAGATCCGCTCCAGTAGGAGCTAACTTTCCATTCAGAAGTAAGCCAGGCGACTTTAAAGCCAGAGTTTATTTTATTTTGTGGCAGCAACATCCTTCACACAGAAAAACGAAAGAAAAATGCTGTCCTCAGCCGGGTGATGGTACCTTTTGAGCAAGTTTGTTTGCCTCCTGACTCCACCTGCTGGGAAGACACCCCACTCACTACCTGCTATCCGCACTGGCATGTTTGTCAGGAGTGCTGAGGTGAATCACCGTGCGTTCGCTCCGGCTCCCACCCTCACTGTGGCTCTCTGGATATTTAAATATTGGGCAGCTTGCAACAGTCATAGGAGAAAAGTCCTCCCCTGCACTGCTTCATGCACAACCACTCGACGCTCCCCCGCGAGGTGGGGGGGTGTTGGCTCAATTGCCCCTGGATGCCTGTGTAGCTGAGGTCTGCCTTTCTGAGGAGACCAGAGGTGCCCAGAGGTGCTTGGAACCAGGTCTTCCTCGGCCTCTTCTTAATTAGTTTAAAACGCTTACATGACTTCTGGAGCAGAAACGGGAGTTTAGGAGACTGACGTCCGATGAATGCCGCAGCCACCTCTTGTTCATCCTCCCCAGCCTGGTGGACGGTAGGTAGATGGTTCATGCAATCTGGAAGAGCATCAGAGGAGACGGGGCAGACGAGAGGACGCGGAAGAGCATCCCCGAGGCGGACAGGGCCCCCCGCAACCCTCGATCCGCTGCGGGGGCAGCGTCCCACCCGCCCAGGTATCGCAGGGTTCCCACTCTCCACGCCCTGCGTTCCCCCGGCTTTCCTTTACTAAAAAAACCTCGGGTCTGAGGACCTTCTCCTGCAAGAGCAGAAGGAGGAGACGAGGTCCTCGGCCGGGCCTCTGACATCGCAGGGTCCGAGCTCCTGCGGCGCGACGCACCATCGCTGCGGACAGAGCCCGGCCGACGGCGGACCGGGAACTGGCCCGCTTCGGAAGGGACCTCCGGTACAAGGGGCAGCCGGCCGCGCTGCCTCCCCCGCGGGAACGAGGGGCGTGGGGGACGCGTCCCTGCCCCTGGGCCGGGCGTCTCTCGGCTCCGCGCAGCAGGACCCCGTTCCTCAGGCGCTGTGTCGGGAGCGCCGCACGGCCCCGCTCCCCGCCGCCCCCGAGCCCCGCCCGCGGCTCGCCGGCCGCGCCGATCCGGCTCCGCGATGAGTGCCCGGCTGCCGAGGAGCCTGCGGCGACTGCTGCTGCGCCTTTCCCTCTGGGTGCTCATGGGCAGCTCGGTCCCCGCTCTGCTCCGGGGTAAGTGCGCGCCGGCCCGCGCTGCCGCTTGACAGCTGCTGGGGCCGGAGGCAGCGGCGGAGCGGGGCGGGAGCGGAGGGGAGGGGGGCAGGCGGCGAGGGACAGGCGTCCGCCGCGGCAGGCGGGGGACGCGGCTGCTAAGTTTTGAGGCTGGAAACATGTCAGAAGGGGTGAGCGGGTTTGCTGATGGCCCTGCGGGAGAGTAAGTGGAGAAGAAAGGACGGGGAATCTCCGGATTTCGCGGCCAAAGCTGAGGTCCCTCCGTGGAGGGAACAGGGGCAAGAAAGGAGTGGATTTGGCAGGAAATCAGCAGGGTCCTCTCGAGCCGGAGGAGCCCGGAGAGGGCATCTAGGGAGCTGCCTGCGGTGGCCGGGGGAAGGGCTGCAGGCCCTGCCCGCAGCTGATGCTCCCGCACCTGGTGCCGGCCCCGTGCATGGGACGGGCCGGGGGCGCGGGCGGGGAAGCCGCGGCCCCTCGGCACCGCCGCTCCGGCCCGGCACCGCTGGCCCTGCACAGCCGCGGCCGCAGGGCTGGAAGGTGCCTCGGGTGGCTCTCAGGGCGAGGGCCTGTGCGTGGCCACAGAGCCCGCTGCTGCGTGGTTCTGCGCCTGGTTACCAGAACTTGGGTTTCGTGTGAGTTTCTGCTAAGAGCGGAGTTTGGCCGTGGCTGTGGGCAGTTGGACTGGAAAGCACTCATTCCTCTAGCTCTGACTGCGCATGTTGTTTGACTCGCTTTAAAAGTGACACTTTATAATCCTTAGCCTGCTTCTACCAAGACATCCTTAGATAGGTTTTTGGGGTCTGTGGCTTGCAGTGTTCTTCATATCATAATTTATAATATACTGTGTATTTAAAGTTCCACTGGAAAAACACGATTCCTACCCTGAGGAACTTTCCATCTCTGTCCCATCAGTAGTTACCCACATCTGTGAATTAAATCTGTAATATCAAGGTTAGGCCCTAAATCATGTTGCAGCACAAGTGGTGAACCTAAAAAAAGTACAGCAGATTGCAGCAAACTGCATCTGAAACACTTGTGAAGAATTAAGTAGATTTCTAAGATGTCTTGGGATAGCACATCTTGTTTTAGTCTTAAGGTGAAGTGTGCAGACACCTGTGCACAGTTTGCTTTGGGCCCTCTGATTCTCCTGTCTGGCCCATTCATGGTCAGTAGTGATCCCAAATTTTGACTGAAACATAATAACATAAGGTAGATAACTCTTGTATAGCTACTGCCTTTAGCTATGTGCAGTTTTGAATAACTTCATGCTTCATTAACAGCCCTGTCAAAGTCAACAGGTTTTGCATACCTGCGAACTTACTCATGAAAGCTTAGGGCAGAAGAAAAGGACAGTGTAAGAATAAGATACTATGGTGTCCCTACAACTCCAAATTATATTACATTTGAGGTGTGCGGTTTCTTGTTAATTTTTTATGGGTTTTTTTATAATTTTTCATTAATATAAATCCTACTCAGCTAGTGATGGCTTTTATTTTGACCCCAGCCCCAAACTTTTGCAGATTCCCATCACGAAAATACTTTAAATGGAAAAGCTCAGCTTTTGTTAATCTTGTGTTATTTATTATTATACTTCTTTTCCCACTTAATCAGTTATAGACAGTCTCAAACTATAGGTAGATTTTTAAAAGTGGGCATGGCTCAAGGGTTTGTTCTTCTTTCTTGTCATAGGTCCAGTGAGGAAAAAGAACATAAACTGGTTCTAATTCCAGCATTTTTCATACTCATCTTCAGCTACACCCTAAAATATCCAAAACTGAGTAGACCTGTTGTCAGATAATCTATCCCATAGCTCCAAACGCTGTTTGGATAATCACTGTAGAATTCTAGTGTGCCATAGAATTCTATTATGACAGGAAGAGTTGATCAGAAAGCACCAGTTCTGTGGAGCAGAAAGTGTGAGGTTTGGATGTTGGTAGGTTTTTGGCACCAGAATGAAAACTAGATATGCCAAATGCTTGGGGGGAAACAAAACAGAAAAAAAAAAAAAGCTACTTATTTTGTAATAACTCAGCAGTATAGTGAGACTGAAAAAAGGAGACATATCAGTCTCAGAAAAGCTCACTTCCCAGGTATGCCTACTGACTAACCAGATGCCTGGTTAACAAAGCACCAGCTAAAATTTCATTTTAACACTCTTCACAGCAAAATATTGGACAAGAATGACACATTCACATAAAGATTTTAGGCAAACCCACAAATTCATGAAAAAGATACTCTCATGTCCTATGCTACACACACAAGTAATTGATGGTTTTTTACATAGAGTAAAGGGGCAAGGTGTGATTTTTCTGGAATGATTTTGAATGATATATGGAGCATTTAATCAATTAATGTCAGTGCAAATCAGCAGTTGCCCATGTAAGAATTTGGTGTTAATGTGTTCAAGTGAACATGAATTTGTAATTTATCTTGGGGTTGTCATAACCAGAAATTTGTTCTTTGGAATCATACATGTAATAATTGTTCATCTCCGAACATCAGGAACCTAATTTCTCCATTCAGCCAAACTCTGTTTGCATTTTTATCTTTCTTTTTTTTTGAAAGCCATATCAGAGTTAGTTAATTTAATGATATGAGAATCAAATTTAGAGCTTCAGATATTTGCAAAAGGGAAGTAGGAGAGCAAACATCTTGTAACAGGATGGAACATATTAGTAACAGGATTGAGTCTAAAATGCATTCCTGCCCCCCATTAAAACTGGCATTTTCCAGGTATTTCAGGAGGGAAGTAGGGATATTTCAGAGATGATATTGCATTTTCTTCTATTTATGGGGTATCCTTGAATTGTGAGGCTTTTATACCTCAGACTTTGAAAAACACTTTTGTTTACTTGTTATTTTTAGTTCCTTGGCATTAACATGCTTCTCTGAAACTCAGGTGGTGAATTCCATATCAGAATGGTTTCTATTAAAAAGTTATGAGCCAGATCTTAAGCTGCTGCAAATTAATATAGTTCCATTAGCACTAGTAGAGTTATACAGAGTTAGAGCAGGTTTCCTGAAACAGTTTCATAAGTAATTTCAAAGAAAAGGGCAATGGAGTAATTCAGAGATTTTCATATTCATAGGGTTTTTTTCACTCATATTTTATAAAAACTTACTGTTATATGACCTATATTTGGTCAAACAACATTACTTCAAAATTAAATACTCCTTTCTGGGATTAATTGTTACAGTTTCAAAGATGCAGCATCCTATAATGGTGCCTGATAAAAGTTGTCTTTGTGACAAGGTTAACTCTGAACATAGGAGGAAATATGGTGTCAGGCTCTTACCAGAAGGAAAATTCCTTGTGGTCTGGTTTGTGGGGGTTTTTGAAGTTTGTTTTTTTCAAAGGCTTTTAGAAAGCATTTGTGCTTTTGAGGGGAGAAAAAAAAAGGGCGTAGTATTGCTGTAGTACCAGTTGTTGGAGTTTCCGATGCTTATATTTCCTCTGCAAGATATTTTTAAAGTGATGTTTTGATTTTTATTTTTTTTGCATTTGTGGCATAGGAACTCTTTTCTCAATAATGTATGTATGTGCTATATGCACTTTGCTAGCATTCACTGCCACTTCTCCGACCTCAGAGGAGCTGTGCCTTACTTTCAGTACTGCCAAAATGAGCAAAACCAACTGGCTGGGCCCAATCTGTTTCTCTTGGATCTTGCATAACAGGGTGCATTTGTATCAGCTAGGTATGAAACATGCTCACTAGTGCAGTGACAGATTCTGATGAAAAGTGGTCTGTGCAAGGCATGGCTATAGTCCATGGGGGCACAGTGAAAGGCACAGCTTCCAGCCACCTTTGTGGTCCTGGGATGTGTCCCTGCAGGACAGACATGGGCTGCTACAGTCCTGATTTGCCCATGGTTCCCACAGCCCTTCTGGCACCTGACAAGCAGAGGAATGGAAGGGTGCCCTGAGGCAGTTGAGAGATAACAGCATCATCTCCTTTGCGGAAGGGGAGCCTTTTGACTCAGGGGAAATACCCAAGTAGGCACATCCCAGGGACATTAGGTAGTTTGTATTCCCAGAGCATTGCAAATATTGACTGAGGTATCAACCAGTCTGTAAAGATGTTGGAGAGTACAAGGGGTTCCCAGCATTAAGTTGTGGAGAGTCAGTCCTGATACAAAAAAGAAAGTTGGCTGAATCCTAATCTAAGAGAGTTAGTGCAGAGATTTGAGTTACTTAATAGGTCTTTAGCCTTAAATTTTGTTGGTGTTAGAGGGAGTTTTGTTTCTTTTTTTTTCCTACAGGATAATGGGAAATGTTTTTAAGCTCTTATAAAATGGTTTCAAGAATAAAATAAAAGGTGATGAAAAAATACTTGCGCTTTTCTGTGATCTCTTATTCTGGAAGGTTAAAATAGACTAAAATAAATCAGAAAGAATATGTCTTGGCTTTGACAGCCAAAGTCCTTTTGAAGTTTAATTTCACTGGCAGGTGTTATATTAAGGAGCAGCAGAGAAGCTTCTTACTACAATGGAGAGATTGCTTTTACAGCAAGGAATGGATGTACACACTGGGACAGGGCAAGTGCCACTGTAACCAATGGGTTGACACTAAACATTTACAGAATTGGGTTCTCAGTGACCCAGCTAAATCTTCAACAGGTTTGTTGTTGGTTTTTTTTGTAATATGTCTGCTCTCTGGCATAGCAACAGAGCAGCAGCACTGGCATTTGTTGAGTACAGCATTTTATATCCTACTGCCTGAAAGAATACAGTTTTAGTTGTGTACAGATGTTTAGAGAAGGATGTGTAAAGACAGAAAATTGCTTCAAATGCCATCGACTCCTGAAATCTCATCCACAGGAGTAGTTACAACTAACAAATCTCACCAGGAATTGCTAATTCTACTTTTTCCTAGTGACAGCATGTTCATCGTTTGTATGTGTCCATTAGCTTCTAGGGATTTAAGCAGAACTGAAATTGAAGCATGTATTAAGGACTCTGCCCAGCAGTTCATATAGACTAATATCAGCTTGTTTGCATTGCTGCAAAGCTTTAGCAACTGTTCTAGATTTTAAGAAACAATAACATTAGCAGTGTCAGGGGAAATACTAGTTGCTGATTTGTCCATGTTCATGCATTTTTTTTTTAAATATGCCATTTTCTTGCTCTTTCTCTTGCTGCAAATGCCATTGTAGTTGTTACAGCTGGAACTACCTGTCCTTTTTTTCATATGGGTTTTAAAGCCCTTTCAGCTCTGGGAAGACTGTCTTGGGAAGAAGTGCTTTTCCTTTGCTCAAACAACTGGTATTTAGCAAGAACTTCCTGCTGGCATTCATCCCTGAGTTAATCTGGTTAGAATTAGAGCTGGTTGAGAGTTTTTGACACTGTTTTTCGTGGGAAAATGCTGATTTGTCAAAACTGAAACAATTTGTGGAAATGTACCAGTTTCCATTAAACTTTCATCAGGAAATATATCCGTTTTGTTTTGTTTCTTCCATAGTCCACAGTGCAATTTCTGATAGAGAAAGATAGATAAATAATCATTAATCAATAATTAGAATAAATGCCGGTCAATGGAAGAAAGGTGGGATTATGTGCATGGCCTGACTCACAAAATGCACGTTTGAAACTGGAGCTCCCCCTATCCACTCTCCCCAGGATATTGGAGGGCTGTCACACTCACTGGGCATGCATATACAGACATCACCATATCTACCACCTCAAATGATTTTGGTTTCACTCTGTTGTAAATGTGAAAATGTATGAAATGTTGAAGCACTTTGTGGGGCAGGAATAACATTCCCCTGACTGTTTTTAAGGTTGACCTGTAGCCATGTGTTCATTTGCTCCTTATTGGGTGGAAATGGCAGTGCTCCGAATGGCTGATGTCTTCTAGTCTTTGTTCCATGTCATAATAACAAACTGTATTCAGAAATTTCTGTCATGCAAAGGAACCACAATTTTGATTATTAACAGTCTTGTTAGTCTGATTCCAGGATTCCAGTTCTCTGCTCATCCAGAGTAGTGTTTTGGCAAAAATTTGACTGAAATTAATAGATTTCAGGAACAGATAGAGGAGTCTGCTTCCTTACACTTAAAGCATCCTTCAGTTCACAACCCAGCATTTACATGCCTACAGTGACACTTGGGATTAACACTGTGCCTTTCCAATGGCAATCTGAAACCAGAGGCATTAGAAAGCTGTCTTCTGTTTCCTACTGTCTCCTGTTTGTACCCAAGCACTTCAGCCCGCACCCTCAAATGAGCTGTTTCTCTGTTCTGTTAGTAGACATCTGAGGTTTTAAGGTAAAAAAGAAAGGTTTACCAAGCAGCCAAAGCTGTACATTCAGCCAGTGATCTGCAAGTCAAACCACATTCTTTATAGTGTGTTTATAGTTACCAGTAACACAAGTTCTGAAAGATCAATTCTGCCCTCTGTGCAGCTGATCAGTTCTTCCAAAACATTTCATTGGTATTCCTGTGGGCTTCATTTAATGCAGCATTAAAGCTTAGTTAAAAAAAAAACCTGTCTATGCAGGGGACATTAGAAAATGCATATTTGTTCCCAAGGTCATGGTGGCTCTGTCAGGGCTTAGAGACTTTCTTCTGTTAGAAAAGCAAGTGAATTTGAACAGTACACCCAGAGAGCAGCGGGAAGGTCTCACAGTTCTATTCCTCAGAGCAACATTTTCCAAGTAAAGACCCGAGCGTGGTTCTTACGTGCCTGGGGCACTTTAACAGGTCTCTTTAAAAACTAGCATTGTGCAAGTGGAACGCGTGCAGCCAGACTGTCAGCTGGCATAAATCAGCTTCCTCTGTTGAAGGCGAGGAACCTGCCCTGATTTATACCAGCTGGCAGAATCTGGCCACAGAATAAATAATAGGCAACTGTATGTTATGAGGCTGTAATTCCCTCGAGGGGACTTTTGTGGTATCAGTCTTACAGGAGCCAGAGTGATCTGGTTCTCTTTCTTTGAGCTAAGGAGTAATTTGACTGTAGTTTTTTGAAGTCCTCAGAACATTAAGAATGGGAGATTTCAGGCAGTCAAAGGAAAGAGAATACTTCCAAACTTCTTGTAAGGTATCATTAAGGATTTTTGCCCAGGAAGAGTCATGGTAGGGGAATTTGGGAGGATGCAGATGAGTTGATGTGGGCTAGGTAGTCCCAAAAAAAGATAAATGTCTAAGAAGCATGATTTCTCATCAAGACCAGGCCTTTCCTTTGAAAACACTCATATGCATTTCCTGAGATGTATGAAAACTGAAGCTCCTTCATCACTGCTAAGCTTCTGGTGCTAATGTAGTTAATAAGGGAGAAAAGTGGAGAATGAGAAAGAGTACTAAAGGACAAGTGCCTCCTCAGAATGTGGATGTGGTTTTTAATTTTTTTTTAACGTTTTACCCGGAAGGATCATAAGTGAGCTGGTGCTCCATTTATTGACTTAGAAAGAAAAAGGTATTCAGTTAGATTTATCAAGTGTTGACCTTTAATTCTCCTGGATCTAAATATTTTAGATGTGAGATACAGGTTAGCCATCTCCCTCCAGTTTTAATCCTGCTGTGGATTCTGCAGCCCAGAATGGGATTAAGTTCATCATGCCTATACATCACCTGTTGGCATGCTTTGATGGTGCCTGGGGCTTTTGGATGATAATGTGGCAATTTTGTAGATTTCATCTCACTAACTAATATAAGCACATCTTTAATGTTGCTATGCAAGGGGCCAAACTTTGAAGTAGACCACAGGTGATTAGTAATGGGTTATCTCTTCTGGTTATTTTCAGGGAAGAAAGCAGAAGCAGCTATCCAAGATTCTTGTGTATCCTGAGATACTGATCTAGTCTGATCCCTGAGCCTAATTAGCAGCTTAGATACTGCTGAAAACTTGCTATAAAGTTGCAGTACATCAATGGTTTAGATAGCGGAACACCGGCAGCAATTTAAGAAAGGTCTTAGTGCTCAAAGGAAGATAAAATTTCTTACATTTTGGCTGCCCTCCTGATTTTAGCATTACCAGGCTGTCCTGACCAACTTCCATATGCTTTGGGGGCTCTGTGGCAGGAGCAAATGTGAAGTCATAGTTACATCAGGACTCTGCATACCTTCAAGTACTGCAGCCAGCACGTGAACTTCTGGCCACTGAAGTGTGTGCTTGGGGAAATAGCATAGGTGTAACTATATTTTTTCCTTTCCCAGCTTTTTTCCTCCGCCTGTCTAGTCTCTTAAAATATTCCTTCTTTCTGCAATTAGTATCCGCTGTGCAGATTCAGGCTCCGCTTGGGATGCTCAGCCCTCAGCTCTGTAGCTATCTTAAGCTTTCCTTTAATATGACTGGGTAGTGATTTCAGAGTGTTCCATTCTTCTTGAGAAACTTACAGAAAGGGTGCAGGAAGTAAGGGGTAAGTGTTTGTGTGTTTCATTAATGGGAAGCATTTAATGAGATTTTGAAAAATTCTGAACAAATTTGTCAATCTGCAATCAGGAGCCAATGGAGAAGAGCTGTCATTTGCAGGTGCTGGTTGATCTTTTATTCCCTTTGACCGATTCTGACCACCAGCATGCAGCAATTACCCTTCTCATTTGTCTCTGGCATACAAGGAGATCTGTGATTCTGCAGTGACTGTGCTGTGGCAGGAGGCCAGCTGCCCTGCTGTGTACCTTCTACCTCGCCACAGCTCCTATTACCAATTTTCACGGTTGCCTTGCCTCCTTTTCCTACAGTGGTTAGAGCTTTTGCGCTGAAAGTGGGAGACCCATGGTCATGTCACTTCTCAGCCTGAGAGTATCTAAACTCCATCAATGAAGGGCTCTAGGATGAAGGTTCCTTGCTGGCTGAGACAGGGGAAGGCTTTAGAGGCAGCACTTTGCAGAAAAAGGGTTGACATGTGTGTGTGTGGTCCCCCAAAGCATGTCAGGGGAGAAGAAAGCTTGTTCCCTGATGGATTCATTCATTATTCCAGCCCCTGCAGGGTGACTGGTACTCTCTCCAGGGAGTTCACAGCACAACAAAGAGACACTTTACATACAGAATCTTTTTTCCTTTCTAAACTGAAAACAACCATTTCTCATCCTCATGAAAAGATCAGAGGGGACCATGTAATAGTCATGACTTCGTAAGCTTCTTTATTTAAGCCTTCACAAAGTAACTAGGTCAGCAATACAGGCTTCTGGGCTATTGAATTTCCCTTCTTCCCCTCAGTCTATTCTTCCATTTCCTCACCCAGCTTTACCACAAGGGAATGCCTTAAGTCAAAAATCTGATCCTTTTATTGCATTTGTAGTATTCTCATCTGGCAAGTACAGTGCCAGGCCATGAGGCTTTCAGAGCTATCATAACCTAAGTTTGCATGTAAACAGGAACACCACACTGTCTGGTTGTAACTAAAGCCATATCTGCTGTCTCTTTGCTCTGGATAATAGATACAGGAAGACATTCAGCAGGAAGAGATTGGTAAACTATTCTGGAAAGGAAAATACCACCAAAACATGTTTCCTGGTGTTTTTTGTTTGTTTGTTTGTTTGTTTTTCTTTCTCCCTCAGCTTCTTGCTCATGCACTTCTTCCTTCTCACATTTTATACTTTTGCCTTAGGGTTTTTGGCTGGCTGGGGGCTTTGCTGTTCTCACTTTTCCCTGAGACCACACCGGTACAATGAATATTTATTAATGCAGGAGCAGCCTTGGGATTTTTATACATATATGTCCCCTGATTTTAATGTTTATGAAGTAAAATAAAAATGTGATTACAGTTAAATCACCAATATTCAGGAACTGGATGAAGAATGTTCAGAATGAAGAATCAGGCATATCCTGTTGAGTTATCTAAAAAAACTATTCACTTGACCCTAAAAAGATTTCAAAGTATCTGTATTAGACATAAAAGTTCCTCATATACAGACTGGAAGGGATTAGAGACTTTTTATTTTAAATGAGAGATAGAGTTAAGATTTGTTGGTGACTTACAACTAAGAACAACTTTTGCATCTTGGCCTATGGTTAAAGCAGTGAACTAGGAAATGAGAACCCTCTTAGTCTTTGGAGACTCAAGCACAGATTTCCAGCTTCCCATGACTTCATCCATTGTATTTTTGATGCTGCCATTAAACTTCAGTACAATCATATATATTAGCATTTCCACAGTCAGCTTGTGTTGCTTAATATGTGGCAAAAAATAATGCAATGATGTGTTAATTACAGTTTCTGTAGACAATTCTAGAACTTGTGGGAAATGTACAGTGATTGTTTTACACTTGTCTATTGTGATTGGGAAACCGAGGTTCAAAGCGAGTCATAACCTCTGTTCTTTCTCTAGAGAAATTCTGGATTAAAGCCTTTAGAGCATCTAGAAATTGTCAGCAGTCTCAAACACCCTGTCAAGTTCAATAATATTAGCACTTCTTTTTCTCCCCTGTTTTTCTCAGGTTAATAGGCTGTGTGCCAGGAGCCTGGTGAGGCACATGGAAGCATTGGTAACTTACTTCTGTTTGACAAATGAAGGCCTAGCTTTTCCCTCAGTTGTCCACATATATATTATTCAGGGTTCAGCCAATTTGCACATTCCCAAACAAAGCTTTTTTCTTCTGGTGGCTTATAGCATGATTATCAGGCATGTACCTACTGGTGATTTGAAGGCAGAAACTTACTGGCCTTCTCATGGGTGAAGGTGGGTAGCAAATGCTAGAAGCAAACCACTAATTATTTGAAGTACCTTACCCTTGAAAGCTAATGACAAGGTGCACTTACCAGTATCATAACCACATACCTAGAAATAGAAAGCACTGACACCTGCTTTTCCAAGCTGTTGCTTAGCATGAGTACTTAGACTACCCATACAATCATCACTTTTTCCTTTAAAAGGCAGTTTTGATTTAAGTACTTTTGAGTTACAAAGTACCACTGTACTTTTGAAAATGAGATATAGTTTGTTTTTATCAGGGCATCAATTTCTACTCTATTGTCAGCCTGCAGTGGGTAAAAAAGGAGGAGGTACTTTTTGTTTAGGGAACCATGCTGTCTTTTTTGTATTTTCAGGTGTGAGTTTAATGTTAATAATTTCCTGCTTTCTCAACATAATGGACTGTTGTGGTTTTGGGCATAGGAAGAGCTAAAAAATTAGGAATAGTACCTACAGCTGCTGTTCTCTGGCTGGATATGAGATATGGTTGGTCAGATTGGTCAGATATGCAGGCACTTTGCCATGCTTTGTTAAGATACCGTACATAACATAAACACCACTAACTGGGATGATTTGCCTGAAGGCACATTTAAGGTAGTGCAACCTAGTTAAATCTGCTCTGCCAGAATGCTTAGCTCTAGACAGCAGAGCTTACATGGAAGTTTGCCACAGGTAGTTGGTGGAAATAAGGTTCTAAGCTGTGCTAACTTGATATTTTAGACTCTGGGGGGGAGAATATTCTGGAAGGTGAAGAGGCATCCATTCTGACAAATGGAAGCTATAGGTGAATGAAACCACCCCAGATACAAGGTGTGCATTTTTAGCAAACAGGATATTTAGAGTACAAGCAAGAGATGGGATGGACTTTCCAGTGTGAATCTCTAAATTAAGACAGGATTTGACTTGTTAAACACATACCCAGGTAAGTTAGGGCTTTGCAAAACTAGCTGAGTGGAATGGCTTCCCTCTCAGAAGGCCAGACTGGGAATATCATCCACAGTCCTGGAGCTCTTGCAACCTTTGAATCTGTGATCCAGCAGGTTTCCACCACCAGGCTGGCATCACTCATATCCCTCTGAGAATTAAGATTAGCATCTCCACAAGTAACGAAACAGCTAAACTGCTCTGCTAACTGATGTTGTACAGGGATATTTCAAATATGCATGAGTTATAAAATTTTGCATCCAAGGAATTAAAAAAATGTCTCTGTTGCTGTGGAACAGTTTCCTCTGGTATAGTCTAAGCTATTACTATGTTGGGAAAGCTTGGAATTTTTTTGCCTTATGAGAACACTTTTAAAAACAAATAGTGTTCCACATGAGTGCAGTATTTGTGAGAAATGCCAAAGTGACAGCTTTAGAGAATGAGCTGCCCGTGTCACTGAACACTTTTGCCAGAAACCATAACAAAGCATGTAACTGGCTTGTGGTGTTTAAAGGGATGCTGAGTGGTTCTATGACCATGTTATGCACAACCTCCTCAATGACAGTTGTTGAAATAGTATTTTCATGATGTAATTATTAATCCAGTTGGCATTTGATTAAAAAGATCAAGGCATTTCGTAGAAGCCCTTAGACATCCTGCAGACTCTTACTGATTTCTACAGTTGAATAAGTGCCCTCAAGATGAAGGATGATGATGACCAGTATCCAGAAACATTTGATGACTCTAAAATATTAAACATCAATGAGTATAATTTGACATAGCGACACTCAGAAATCACAGCATCTGCTGAAGATCTTATCCTATTAAATTTAACTCATATATGTGACAATAAACATCTGTCCTGGAGTAGCAGGAACATTATGTAGTAGCAGAGGAATATAATGCTGTGCCAGAAATGAACTGCACCATTTAAAAATTTACCAAGTGTCCTCATATTTTGCTTTTCACAGTTCTCAGTTGTTAGAAAAGAAAACGATTGCAGTAATTGGATGAAGTTTGAGGTATTCAGATGAAAATTGAGAGGCAGTGGTAGGTTCTGAGCTGCTGCTTGGTACACTTGCTCTTGTGATTCTGTCATATGTCTTCCCAGCTTTTTCTTCAATAGAGGGAATTGTTTTGTAGAGACTTAAGTATTCTCTTTGCAATGTTTCTTTTAAACAAGCTTGCAAGGGAGTCCAGTGCTGTCTTGGAGTCCTGGTGAAAGATTATGGTCTTAAGAATGACCAAAGAGATAGCTGGAGGACTGGAATAGTGGATTTAGAGTAACAACTATTACATAAAGCTACTAGAAGGGGAAAACCCTGGAAATCCAACTTGATGTATACATTTCAAATTTAAAATCATATTCTGTCTCATCATAAATGAAGTGTAAGTGACTGCAGTCTCTCACATATCTTCAGGCAGGTAGACTAAACATTTTAGATTGACAAGTCCCATCCTGCTGAGCAGCACCTACTGTGGGAATGTCCTCTCCTTACATTGTAATGCAAGCCCTGCTGGGTGCTGCAAGCAATAGGTAATGTGTTGTTGTATAGAATGAGAAGGGTTGTATTCCTACATGCATGTCTTTTAGTGTCCACAATTAATTTTTTCTTTTTAATGTGGGTGGAGCATGCTGTCATGCATGCAAGTGTCCTTAAAATACTCAGTTTTATGATATAGTGAATGAATTCTCTCTGCATGTGATTTAGAAATAATGGCAAAGATAAGGACCTTTCAGTGAAGTTTCAAGAGAGGTATTTAAGGGTGAAGCACCTATTTATTTCAGAATGGGCAGGTTTCAATCATAGCTTTTATTTTCCTTTAAACCCTGTAAAATTTCAACCTTAAGTAGAAATGAAAGAGCTGATCATTCATGCCCTTATTTCAGCAGGGTGGTATTGCCAGCTAGTGATTCAGTGTCAAAGGTAACTGGAGGGAGTAAATTGCAAATGCATGAAAAGGAACAGCTAATACCCGGGGGATATGTTAGCAAATTTACCTTTGGCAGACAAAGGAGATGCTGCTTTGTTAAGAGAGATACTTCATTTCCAAGAAATCTGATAACTCACTAACAGTGTGCCACAGCAGTAGGATCTTTGCAACAGAAGTCTGAAAAAGAAAGTTTTCCTGAGGTTGAATATCATTAGAAGTGTGTAGTTTTATGGATATGCCCTTTTCTCAATACTCAGTATATAATTCCCATTAATAGTTTGGCAGTTAGATGCATCTATCAAGATAGCATATCCCCAGGGTATTGAATTCTATCATTCTTCTTCTTTGCATGTAACTTGACAGAGACAAATATAACCATCCAAGCTACTGAATTTGAGAAGGATGTGTATTTTTCTTCAAATCTATTCAAAGTGATTCTACTCCTAGGGGATTACATTTGTGTCTAACTTTCCTATGATTTACTATTTTAGGTGAGCTGATGGATTATGAAAGAGAGTAATTTCTTTTTAATACTGTTTTCCTGAATCTGTCATTCAAAACTTGCTGTGTGGGGACAGAATGGTTCATAAACACCATTTTCCTGAAGGAAAATGGCTTCTCACAGTAAAAAGGAGCTCTGAACAGAGCTTCCGCATAAACACGTTTGCCCATCACTAGCTGACAGAGGAGCCTCTGTGTGTGTGTGTGTGTTAAGGATGTGGACTTGTTAAATGAGTCTCCTTACTTGGAAACAGTTTTACAAATAGACTAGGAACAATAGATTATATTCAGGTCTAGAGAGAGAAATTGTGTAGAGTTCTGTCTTACCATAATCGGTAGATTATATTGTAAGCTCGTACCATAATAGTATCCTCTAGTCATGGGATGTGCCTTAACTTAAATTCCAGACCTCTCAAATAGTCCTCGAGTTCAGAGGTCTTCAAAAACCTAAATAAAATCAGGTCTTTCATGCTGTTTACATTAGTAAGTTGTCTTTTTATATTAAGCTTAAACCAAAATCCCCAAGTCTGAAATTGTTACTATAGTTTTTGCATGTATAGCATCCTTGGTTTTGTTTTGTTTCCTTGTTTGTTAATGTCTGGGAGGGATAGATAGTGGCAGTGAATGCTCTTTAAAAAATCCCACTAATATCCTCCTTTTATCTGGAAAAACATATATTTAGAAATCCCTCTGATTTATGTAGCTGTGTAACAAATGCAAGTTTGAAAGAACTGTTGTCTGCTTAATCCATTTAAATGCTTATTTTGATTGGGCAGCTGTGAGTCTTTGTGTGCACACAGCTTCTCCCCACACTAACTGGAGTGTTACAAAGTACCACGAAAATTCGGGTTTGGTTCAGCAGCATCCGGTGTACACAGGTACATTTTTCTGTTGTATAGATAGAGATTCTTGCCATGCAGACCTCATCCTTGTTTAAGATGGCCTTAGGAGCTGTGGCCAAAGCCAGTTTGCTCTGTCAGCTCCAATCCTGGCTGTATAGCTTGCTGAGATCATGCCTCAAGAGTGTAGGTTCTGCTTGGAGGCACAAAGGACCCCCTAATCACAGCTCCAATACACTCTGGCAGCTGACACAAAAGGTGCACTTGTGAAGGGCCAGTGCAGGGGCTCACTGGGGAGCTGTATGTGGAAAAAGAGTGAGAAACCTCTGTTCAAATATCTCTGCCTAGGTGAAATTAAAACAATGAATGGCAGGCCTGCAATTTATGTGCTCCAAACCATGCCGTTGTGCATAAAATCTTTTTATGTCTTACTCATGTTATTTCTGCCCCTTGTGCTTCATAATTTTGAAGTATTTCCTACTTGTAAATGTGATGCTTAAACTGATATTTGAACAGATGCAGCCCATTCCAATTACCATGTTACATTTTAAGATTGCTTTTGATTTACCTTTTTTTTTTTCTTTAATCCAACATCTATTATTTGCATTTGGCTTTGTTTGACTAAAGTTTTGTTCGTTGGTCCACAGGATCTTGATTTCAGTTTAGAGAAATGAATTGTAGTCAGAATCAGGATCTTTGAAATCAGAGATACAAGTTGCCATTCAGCAGAAGTTTCAGAACAAAAGGTAAAACTTTTGTCTGGTTCTACAGAATGTTTTCCCAGACTAGTGGCAGTTTCAGGTAAATATTCATCACACTTTTCCCCTGAAACAAAGCAGAATTGGGGTGACTGGTTTGAATTTTATTTTTTGTGCTCCCGTTACAGAACTGCAGCAAAATCATTTTTTTTCATATCAGACAGAGGATATATGTGTTTTACATACTCTCTGTCCCTTTAATATTCTTCCTTTTGAAAAAATTGTATTCTAAAACAAAGACTGTTCTGACTCTTCCAGCATCCTGTGAAGAGGAGGCATCTGGCAGCTCTCTGTGACTGAAGAAACAGTCACAGAGAGTAGTACCTGTCTTCTCAGATGTCTCCCATAAATGGTAACTTGAGACACCAAAAGTCCTTTTTCTATACTTCAAAATCAAAATAACCTCTAATCTACTTTTGCAGTAGGTTTAAACAACTACAAGGCCTGAGGTGCTTCTGCAGATATGACTGGGAAGAAATCTCAATCATTGGAGTGTTCCCCAAATCACCATAACCCAAGCTGATGAGTCCTAAGCAAATCCCTTATGCCCTTGCAGTGCTGATGCCTGGCAGAAAAGACTAACTGCAGAGCCCCTGTTTCCTCTCCTGGAAGGGCTGTGACACCTCCTGTCTCAGGGCAAGTAACGTTTGAAAGCAGACTGTGGGTTGGAGACAGCAGCAGGGTGCAGGTCCCCCATGTCCCTGGCGTGTTGGACACCCTGACCTTTCCCCAGAAGCAGCTCCAGCCATAGATCCACAGAGATTTTTCTCTGCCCTCAGCAGTGCTTGTGCAGCTGAAATATGCAGTTCTGCCTTAGCTCAGCTGTGGGTTGCCACTCCTCATACCACATTCTTCATTGTGTTTGTGTTGTCAGATAGGTGTCTAGACTGGAGAGCTCTTCTGGCTCAGGCTGTCCTTTGGAGGGGGCAGGAGGTGTGGTAAGGTGTGGTCTGATTCCTCTGGGAGGGAGGAGAAAGCACAGTGAGGGATGTGAACTAATAACGAGCAGGGGGAGCATGAGTGAGGTTTTCAGCAAAATTCTTTGTGCAGATATTCCTCTATGGCCTCACTAGAGAGAAAGGGAAAAAGGGGGAAAAGGGAAGATACGTTGTGTTCACAATGCTCTAGAAACAAATTTGTCATTTTTCTGAAAGTGGTCTGAGGATTTCTCCCTGAGGCAGACAATTGTTCTCAAAATACGTTGTTTCTTTGCATCAGAAAGGAACATTAAAAATATGATGTCAGAAGGGGGGTGTGTGAGTGAGCCTTTGCAGTGGCATCCCCAAAGGAGGGATCTGGTGAGGGCTCTGTAAGGCTGTGTGTGGCAGGAGCCTTTCAAAGGGGAAGATGGGTATGGCTTTCTCCTGACTCTAAACATGTCAGGAATGTGTGTCGGTAGTTTTTAGGGCATACTAGTAAAGCAAATAAAAGTGAGAATTAAAAGCATAAAATGGCAAATACAGGAGTGATACATTTTCTGATTCACCAAGCAACCTGGCTGCTTCAAAAGGAACCTGTGGGAGTCAGACATAACTTTGAATTTCCTGTTTTGTGTGATTTGTCACAGTCTTTGTGCTTCATTTTCACTACTTTAAAAAGCAAGCAAAATTTTTCCCCCAATGTAGCATATTCTCATAACCTTTCCTGGAGGCAGGTCTCTGAGACTAGAGGGGGTTTGAAAGTGCCTGCCAGTCTCCTGAGTGAATAAACAGTATTAATAAACACCTGCTCATCTGTATTAACACTTGGCAAGCCATGGCAACTTTTAGTTATTATTTACACAGTTTCCTCTATGTTTTAGTTATCTTAGTGTGCTCTTTTGAATACAGTAGAGGATGTACATTTGGCAAGAGTTTAGCTGTAGCAAGGGTTAACTAGTGAGAGTTAACTGTAGTTTCAGCAGAAAGATTTGGCTTTTTGCCACCTGAGTTTCTGTACACTGCCAGAAAGCTACCTTTAAATAATTAAAACAGTCTTTAAATAATTTCCATTTTGCATTTGGAAGAGATTATTTTCTGCTGTCTATTCAGCCTTCCTTCTTACTGCTGAAAATGCTGCAGGTAGATAATCGAGTAACACAAAAGCTTTTTTACGTATGGAATTCAGACCTCTTGAGCTTATAGCTGATTTTAAAGTAATTGAATAAGCCACAACAACTTTATGTGTGCTAAGTCTCAATCTTGAGTCTGACTAGGCTTGTTCCTAATACAACCTCTACTGAGGTAACTTGACAGGATCCGAATTTAACAGGACTTGATGGTCCACATGAAAACTTTAAAGCCTCCAGCCCTTTAATTAAGTGCACTCATGTGATGGTGTGTGTGTGCCAGGCCAGCACTTAGTTACTTGTAGCCATTCAGAAAGTTAGGTAGGATGAGGCCTTATACTAAATAAGAGTAAAGTCCTGTAGGAGAGTCCTTTGTGAGTGTTTGGCCAAGCAAGTATGTTACTATTTTTGATTTCTGTGTGTCTTTGGTGGTGCAGTGGTCTGTGGGAGGTGAGGGCAGGGCTCCATCTGCGCGTGCTCTGCTTTCATAGTGAAGAGCCAGCACAACAGTTGTCATTGTTAGGGAAAAATAGGAACTATACCAGTGTGCCCACCAACTCTGTCCATCACAAGTAGCACAACTGCAATTCCCCATGGGAAGGATGGCAGGGTTTGGCAATACAGTACAGTAGGAAGCTCCTAAAACTTTTGAAATTTGCCTCTTTGTCTGTACCACAGATCCTAATGTATTCTACTACCCAGAAGTTTAGCAGGAAGTGCAGTCCCTTGTCCTGAAACATAGACTTCAAAACTTCTCTGCTTTCCTCCCACCTGTAGCCTGTCCAATGAGGATGCTCCTAAAAAGGCAGACAAGATTTCCTTTGCATTAAACAGATACCCCAAGACAGGCATTTAGGACTGCTTGTAAGAAAGTGATGCCTCCCAGTAAGCAGCACTGTTATCTTAAGAATATGATCCATTTCTTTTACAATTTCCTGGGCTTTTCAGTTTTCATGTGACATTGAGCACATTCAGTAGCCTTGCAGATAAACTGAAGTGCCAGGATGTATCTTTATGGAATAATTAATGGCTAATAGAAATATCTTAGTCATAAGGTTTTAGCAAATAAGTTCTGTTCCACCAACACTGGGTGGACTTCTGAATTTCCCTGTTGGAAACTGGGATTTTAATAAATAGATCTTTGGAAACAGGGTAAATGGCTCTTAAGATGGATGTTCCTCATTACTTCTGTTGTAAGAAACATAAGGGGAAGAATTATAAATCAAGCTTTTGGAGGGAATATGTGCCTCCATCAGGACAAATGATTCACCTTCCCCATTGCTATTATGAAGAATTAAGAGCTCTATCATATTTTGAAGCAGGCAGGTGGTGGTGTGACTACTGAGGGAGCAGGAGTGGAGAGAAGCAGATTACTATAAACAGGCTTTCTTATCTGGCTGAAGGAAGAGATGCAATGGGTTCAGAAACTCCATTCAAGCTACACAGAAGGTACAATTGCATGGGTTTGTAATGGCAAGGTTCTGTAGCAGAGAGCAGAGGCATATTTGTGTTTTTTCTGAATCAGAATTGTTCCTAATTATGTATGTTAGGGGGTCTTCCACAGAGACTCATTTGTCATGAAAAAATATCACAGAAATAACTGTATTATGCTTGAATGACTGCTGTCTATTTTCAGACCATGTAAGTTGGAAAAATAATATTTGTACAATGCTGAAGTGTTTATACTCTTTCAGCTCTGTTTCAAGTGAAGTAATGGCAGCTTTCACTGAGCAGGGGAGAATACAAAAGGCGGTTTAGATGCAGGATATGCTTCTTAGTGCACAGGTCAGAGTTAGTTATGAAAATGTCAGTTCTGAACCATGAATCATACTTACTCCAACAAAGCAAGAAGGCTGTTTTTGCTCATCTTGAGAACCAGATGAGCATTGTTGTGTTCGATGTCCAGTATATATCTGAAATCCCAGGAAGGGTTAACCACCAGAGACAATTTCCAGTAAATTCCAAACTCCATGCATTATGCAGAAGAAAATCCTAGACCCTGTACACATAATTGAATAAATTGAACTTGGTGTTTGTTATATCACATGCGGTTCTCCAGTGCTGTGTGCTGTTTACCAGCTTTGTTAGGGAGGCTGTGGGTTAAAGTGAGGAGAAGATGAGATGTCCATTAAAGTGCCCTATGAGAAGCCATCATTCAGATTTTTTTCAGCCTCTTTGCTTGGAGACAGTATTCTTTTGTTCCACTAGCCATTCTTTTGTTCCACTTTCATATGATACCCAAATGCTAAATAATGGCCAGAAAATTTGTTGCAAGTTAAAGATCTGCAGGTGAAAATCCTTCTCATTATTTGAGGCATCACAATAATGTTTTCAGAATGCTTTCACACTTCTATTTTAAGTGCTGAGCTGGAGTCTTCTCTCACCTGCACTGCTGTCAGTCAGGAGTCACAACAGTGAGCTCTGTTGTTAGGCGTGTTTGAGGCACTGCCGTGCCCTGTACCAGAGAGGAGAGCCTAGCCCATGATTAAAACTGCTAATGATTGCTCAATTTGAAAATAGTGGATAAAAACAGTGGTATTTTATTGCTTTAAATACAAAACTTATTTTCATCTTCAGGATCTTCAGCTTAGTGTGCTGTTCCCTCCGTTATTTTCTCTGGTTAGGTCCCTTCCCCCAGCTCCTGCCAGATTTGATTCTGTGTCTGTGTCAATGCCTGCAGCAATCCCTAAAGCAAAGTTTTGCCAGTTTCACTTGCTGTTAAAAGCCAGACACCTCTACTGCAGAGGTGAGTTAAATAAAGTTTTCCAACTCCAGCTATTTTTCTTTTTGTTTCTCCCTCTGCATGCACCTTCCCTTATACCTTGCCTGCTGGTAGGTGAGAAAAGGTGGTTTCCCAAATTCAGGGCAGTTCATTAGTGGCTTTCTGGCTTTCCTCTCTTCTGCATTGGCCTTGCGTCAGCTTCAGCCAAACTACTCCTGGCTAGCTCTAGCTGGTCAACATGGATTATCTAGTCTGCTCTCTTTTTTTCCTAGCAGACTTCTCAGTCATGGCTGAAGAGCAGATCACACAAACCTGAAAGAAGCCTATGCCCCCCCCCGCCCCGCCCCCCCCAATCATTCTTCGGTGTGATAGGTTTGTCTTACATTTTTTCATATGATACCCAAAAGCCTTTACATGACAGGGGGAAGCCATGACATGCATCTCCTCCAAGCAGTTCACAAAGTACTGTGTAGAAACAGGAACTTATTTTGGCTTTTATCTATTGCTGAGCCCCTGAAATTTGCAAAGTTGCAATCAGTACACTTAAAGGCACAGCTTTTAAATACTGACTAAGGCAGCTGTTGTGCTCTGTGCTAGTCAGTGATCTGTGACTATGTATGATAAAGATCGAGGCTGAGAGATCCTGCAAAACAATCGCTAGGAATGTGGTTTCCTGGAGTCCTGCCACAGGGATAGTTAAACATTCATGGAACCTGTTTTCCTCTGACATATTTTAGCTGTACATAAAAGATAGCGCGTGTTTGGCTTTACAGAGGCTGCCTCAGCACTCTTGATAATCATTGTTGTTGATCTTAATAGAAACAGTCACAAAATCGTAGAAGTCCTGTACCCATGGTAATGCTGCAGTGGTAACTCATAGTTGAGATAAAGGACTGCACCCAAAGCAGTGTCCAAGATGGTGTGAAAATTGTGAGCTCGTACTCACATGGTGAAAATAGGAGGATGTACCAGAGTGACACTCCATTTCACCTCAGATGACATTAAGCTTAGAAATGTCATGGCAGCTGCAACTGAAAAACTGAAAATACATATTTCATAGGGTTACCCCAAAGGTGTTACAATGGGAGTTATTAGGTGATCTGCAGTGTTGCTAGCTCCTGTGATTTTATGATGAGTAATACAATGCAGCTATTTTTCTTGAAGATCCACCTCCTGGATTCCAGTGATTTATATTCATTTTGTCTTCTCTTTTTTTATAGTTAGAAGGTTATTCCAACCCTCCTGCTCATGGCCAAAGCTTCAAAACATGTCTCAAAAAGCAGTCTTAAGAGTACAGCCAGCAATGGCAAGTAGAGGGAGAACCCAGCAGTTGTTTTTTTGGTTGCCTGGTGTTGGGGGGGTTTTTTGTTGGGTTTTTTTGGTTGTTGTTTTTTAGGGGTTTTTGGTTGTTGTGTTGGGGTTTTTTGTTTGGTTTTTTTGTTTGGTTTTTTTCCCTTCCTTTATTTCCATGATCTGACTGGCTAGTCTTGTGATTTTGTAATTCATGATTTTTCTTATCTTTAGGATTGATTATGTTTCCATCTTCACTTTCTTGTACTATCACACTAGACATAATCAGTATAATTAAGAATAGCCATCAGGATATACATCCAGGTCTTGAAAGCAAAGCTCAGATCATACATTTTCATTGACTCTATCACACCTGCAATTAATTCATCAGTATGTGTAAGGCAAATTTAATGAAGCTGGTAGTGTCTCCATAACTGTCAGAGTTCCACTAGAGTTGTAGATCATGTGCTGGGGATAGAAGTCAAAACAGAAGTCATGCTGTGTTTAGTACAGTTGCTGGCAAAACTTTCTGTTGGATGAAAAGGTGATACAGTTTGGATGCTCTTCATAGCTGCTACTGTGCTTTCCAAACAGGGATATATGATGTCATGGAGCTGTGCTCTTTGGGAAGACAAGGACAATCTACTTCAAGGCTCCTTGAAAAAGGCATTGTCCTCCTGGCAGATTTCCCTGATGTAGTGGAGTGAAATCTTAAAATCTCTCCTGTCAGGTGGAATTATCTCACAGCAGCTGAGTAGTTTAGTTCCCATCCTAACGTCTATCTCAGCTTTTTTTTTTTTTTTTTTTTTTTTTTTTTTTTTTTTTTTTTTGAGTGGGGGCGGAGGCAGGAGGGTGTGGGGTTCTGCCTTCTATTTTATAAGCACTTGCCAGAAACACTGGATGAGAGAATAGAAGTGCTGTGACAGGATTTTACAAGATAGGAGTAAGAGAAATTGGCTGCTGTTTCTGAAATGCATCTGAAGGCATAAAAAGTTTTCCAGTGTAGATATTTCCAAAAAGACAGCATGTTGGTTTGGACTTTATTTAATGTTGTTAGTGTTTGAGAATTCTGTAATGATATTGAAAATAAGAGAAAAGTAAACTGCAATGCTAGACCTTAACAGAAGTTACGTATCTACAGACGATAGATGCAAACAAATTCAAGCCAAGTCAGTAGGCTTTGTGTGATGTGTCTTGTTTATGATGTCCCAAGAAATCATAAATAAAGATGTGAACCATAGAAGAGATGTGATGATCTGCAAGCCTGGCTCCACCAGAATCCATGGAGTGGACATTTCTGATGTGGCTGCTCTAGTGTCTCTTCCATAATGTCCAGCCCACATGTTGACTTGCATATTCCATGCATTTTAACCACAGTAGCTGATCTCTGCTGAACTCGTTGGCTGAAAGTTTCATAGCCAAGAAACCACAGTTTTTTATTTAGAGCCCTCTCCATGGACAGAGAAACAAGAAAAGCTAGAATTAGGTTTCCTATAGAAGTCAAAATAAGAAAACTAACATTAGACAGTGGATGGCAAATTCAAATTTTAGGAGACATGCACACATTTTAAGATGGCTTCATTCACCTGTGCACATCTGTGATTTCTGTTGACTTTTTCATTATAGCCACTTCTATTTTCATGCAAAATCAAAGGTTGCTTCTGTCAACAGTGTTGAGGTGACTTTGGTTGTCTTAACATGAGAAAATCTTGAGGAGTTGGCTCATGTGGTATGAAGTGGGCAGCAGGATAGTCAAATATTTTTGGAGATGAACATTCAAGTGACTACAAGAAGAGGAGCAGTCTGCTGGTCCTGAACCTCTCCTTACTTATGAGTCCCTGAGAGAATGAGTGAATACGCTTTCCTAGGGAAGGAAGAATCCTACCAATTTATCATTCTCCAGGCAGGACTTTGTTGATTAAAGATAGGTGTGAGTTCATGTGACTTGGAAGAAGACTCATCTTTTCAGGATTTCTAAGTCCTCAGAGTCTAGTATCTGGCTGTGATCAAAGAGTGATGTCAAAGTTCCTATCTAACTCCAGATTTCCTCTCAGGCCATCTGCAGGATGTGGTTTCAGCATCAGATAGAAAAAGTCAAACTTGGCTTTAGTTGGAACTAGATGGGTTATCACAGTGGACAAAGCCAAGAAGTAATAACAAACAAGACACCAACACCTGTTAGAGTATTATGACAGTCTTAGGGAAAGTAAACTGCAGTCTCACTTTGAACCAAATGTTGAAGTATGGAATAAAATTTGTTCTCCTGGGCAGTTTAGACAGTTCTTTGGACTGCCAGAGGCATGAATGAAGAGTCACTCACTGATTTGTCAGCCTCTGGTAGAAGAATTTTGGGGAGAAAATACAAGAGTAGTCAGTTCTGGAAGTCCCAAAACCCCATTGGCTTTTGACAGTAATGAAACCTGATCAGAAATTACCTGGTCCTAACTGCCCAAATTTCTGCTACTGTTGCTGTTGCTAGTGATTAAACTAATGCCTACCTTAGAAACAGACTTTACAGGGGATTGCTGCTTTCCAAATGGTTTTTTTTTTTTTTTCTTTTAATCAAATAGTTTGGTTTGGATATCCTTGGAAGAGGGCCATCCACATTTATTTTCATCCATTTGTTCCAGTGGGTGAGCCTTGGCAGAACCTGGCACAGCCAAGGACGGCGTAAGAACCAAACCCTTTCTCTCAACAAATATAATGTGCTTGAAACACTTTACCTAAGGATCCACCTTCATGTGGGTCTTGGCTCTAGTGCTGTGGGCACTGGAGGGAACTGAGTCATGTTTATGGCAGGGGCATCCATGGTGCCACAGCTGCCATGTGAGCTCAGAGCTGAAAGCAGCATAGAAGCAGCCAAAGTCTTTGCAGTTTGAGCAGCAGATGCCTTTCCCCCATGCTCAGCTGTGAGATGCTTGGCACCCTGCTGCAGGTTTCCTGTGTACATTTGGGTGAGTCACTTCACCTCTCCCTCAGTATTTGTCTCTGTTTTCATTCCAGGCTTTTAGAACCATGATTGGTTTTTTTCTGGGTAGAGGGACAGTCCCTCACTATCAGGTTGCTTTGATCATTACTGAAACCTAGATAAGTTGTGACAGCTATTCGTTTCCCTTCAGCATGTGGTAGGTAAGAGTCACTATCCAGGAGAGATGTACAATTTGCTATAATGAGGATTATGTTAACATGTATGTCATAGAACACTACATTCAAGACCTTCTGAGTTCCTACCACACCTACTTCAATGAGGTTTTATTCCTCTACATGACTGCTGCAACACACAATTACGAACAAGCAATTATTCCTAATAACCTGGGGCTTAAAAATCTGCCAGCTAGTAATGTACTTCCAGCATTCTCCACCCATGTGAGTGCTCCCAGTGTTGCAAATGGGGTGACACACTTCCCTTGGAAGAGAAAAGCAGCAATGTTTGTTTCAATAAAGTTTGATAGGAAACGTTAAAGTGCTATAACAGGCTTTGGTGGCAACCTACACTTGGTTATTTACTGCATAGTGGACAAGGTGGGACAAACCTGTCAGAGACACCCTCATGTGAGTCATGAGGTTCAGAAAGGACCCCCTCCCATTCTAAACCCCTTTCTCAGGTGGTTACCAGGTGTGGCTGGATCCAGACCTAGTTCCAGACTAGGAACTTAGGTCTAAAGGCTTATATGTGCACAAGCAGTCCTTTATCTCACTTAGCTAAGATTTCAAAGTTTCAGCATGCTTATTACCCTTTCACTTACTGAGTATTTGATCCCGTAAGGATTCTCTCAACCTCAAGGAGCAACATCAAGAGGCATCCCTGTTCAAGGGAAGATCCTGGCAAGCAGCCCACTGCTGTGCAGGACATCTCAGCGGACCCTGGGCTGTTCCCTATTTATGGAGTAAGATGATTGACTTAGAGTAGTGTTTGCATGCCAGCTGTATTTAGGTTGGCGCACACTCAACTGGCCCTCAGCTGTTGAGTAAGTTTTATGGCCCTCAGCTATTGTGTTGTTATCCGTCCTCCCAGAGTCCAGCCTTAATCCAGGTGCAGCCCTCTCAACCACCACTGTTAGCTTTTGCTTAAGCCAAAAGCAGGGGGGAGCACGCTGCCACACCCAGTGAGCTCATCCTAACCATCCCCTCTGTGTAGCATCTTCTTCTGTACCGTAAAACCATTGGAAGTTTTGCCATTGATTGTAGTGGCTGTTAGATCAGAAACCTTAGGTCAGTGCCAGAGCATACCAGTGATGAGAAAGATATGTGATTTGGATGAAGAGAGAAGACTTTTCTCTCAGTCCCTCACAATGGTTCAGAAATCTATTGAAAATGTTAGCAAGAGGCCCTTTTATTTCCTCCTGGAAAAATCATGTATATTTATTTCCTGTAATAAAATAGTCTAATGGTAGTAAAGAGTGAAGTTCTAGAAGGAAAAAATTGATTTCTCAGCTAATTGAGTAGAGAGGGGGAAATTATAAATCCCTGGTTGCCTATTACAGGTTGACTAGCAACATTTGGCCACAGAAAGCAATATGAACACAGTTTTAACATGCAGGTGGCTACAAGAGAGGGGCTGTGCTGCATGTAAGCCCAGTATCTCCTCAAAATGGTTCACCCTACTTTTCCAATTACATTGCAAAGTGAGTCAGACTGAAACCATTGTTGTTTGTCTGCTTCACTTCAGATAGTTGCATATTCGTTTTAGCTTTAGAAAGAAGTTTGTGTCAGCGTCTTCTGTTCCTTGTAGTTACACTGTCTTTTCAAAATAGTTTTTGAGCTAAAAGTTTGTTTCCTGAAGTTCAAACACTAGCACAAAAATTATCTCTTTCCTTACTGCTGCCACGCTGAAGCAAATGGTGAGTACTAAGACTCAGAACCAGTAAGCATGTAACAATTAAACTTCTGGGCGTAGAAGAGTAGCTGTTGGGTTAAAGCAGGCATCTACAAGACAGGCTGTCATTGCAAGTTAGTTTGAGTTCAAGTCCCCTGCAGTTAGCCCAGTTAGACTCCTGCAGTAGATTATATGGGCTGTACAGATGCCCTATTGCATTTCTAGCTCTAGTTCAACCCACAACCTCTGGAGGACCATCTACCTTAAGCTCAAAGTTTGTTCCAGCTCTGTGGTTTTTCTGTGTGAACAGTTATCAGCTTGGGGGTGACACCTAGGTTATGCCTAAGGTTAATAAAGACAAAACTGCAAAATTCATCCTGATCCATGTTATAATGATGTCACACAGCTGCTGTGCATTCTCACCATGGAACTCGCAGTCACTGTGGCACACAGACCTCAAGGCAGTGCTATACATGGGGGACAGATACACTGCCTGTGAGTAATGCAAATGGGTGAGTGCAGAGGAGCTATTTCAGTGCAAACTCGTCTTGGGAAATGCATGATTCTGCAAATTATGAAGCAACTTTTGCTCCCTCTGAAGTCAATAGAAGTTCATTTCACTTTTCAAATTCACTTTGATTAACCTGGTCTTGACATCGTGGCACTTTCCTTGTTGTAAAGAAAATTGGTAGCTGTGAAAGATCAAAGATTTTCTAATTTAAGGTAGGAGGAAATGTTTGCTGCTGATGAAAACCTTATCTTCATAATAAGCAATAATGCAATCTGATAATCTACCATTATTGAGTTTCTTTTTTTTTTTTTTTCTTAAGCTGAATTTACATCACCTGTAGACAGAAATAAGGAAAGTGGACTGAAAATGTCAAACCTGTGCAAATTTTGTGATATTAAAGTAACAACCTGCTCAAACCAACATCAGTGCAGGAGCAACTGCAACATCAC
The DNA here is from genome assembly GCA_013401135.1 of Cettia cetti. NCBI lineage: Eukaryota > Metazoa > Chordata > Aves > Passeriformes > Sylviidae > Cettia > Cettia cetti. The sequence goes on along the minus strand of VZUI01047562.1, from coordinate 83,485 downwards.
TTCTATCTGTGAGAAGAGTAGTGAAGTCTGTGTTGCTATATGGTAAGTTATTTCTTCATACAGGTGGGGACAGGAGCACACCCTCATTCATCATTGCTTAGTACTTTCCTTGATTGCTCTGATATTCAGAATGTCCCTGCTACTTCACCAGGCTTTGCTCTCCCACTTCCAACTCATATCTCTGCACAGCATACCGAGAGTTGCTTGAGGTTAACAATTCTGATATGAAATGTTCTGGGGACTTTTTTTTTCTTCTAAAACAGTTCTATTCCAGCTTAAACTGTTACTGGAAAAGAGGCATGGTTTTGTGCAAGCCATTAAGCTGTATCCACCCTCAGCACTCAAGAGCAGAAACAGATTTGAGGCTCAAGAGAGGATTGGAGTGACAGTTGCTGAGCAAAGACAATTCTCTCTCAGGTTTCAAGGCAACTAGATTATGTAGATTTATCACAAGAGGCTTATTGCCATGTATAGGTAGAAATACTTCCTCTTAATGGGAAAAAAACTTCTGTGTAGGTAGAGACTTCAATGTAGGCATGATCCTTTTTATATAGCTTATGTCTAGGTTCAAAGAAATCAAGAGTTTATGAAAATTACTCATAATACTTTATTAGGATTTATTGACTTTAAGCTTGTGTTGCAGTCTAAAAACTGAGGCTTCCCTTGCCCTTCCATAAATGGGAATCCAGTCCTACTAGAGAAAGCCAGAAATGCTCTTAATGAGTTAATAACTGGACTAAAGGAACAGAACTGAGTGTTTTCAGTATTGCTGCAAGTAGTGAAAAAAAGAATTAAAATAATTAGAACCACTTACAGAGGGACATAACTAATTCATGTTCTGAGGGATTAGTTGTGTCCATTGACTTGAGATGTTCAGCGTAATTGGAAGTAGGCATTTCAGTTCAGGATCAGTTTAGTGTGCTTTTCCATATTTGTTCTGTGCTTCTTCAGTAAGCCATTGGTGTCTATTATTACCATAAAAAGGAGCTGTAAGATACGTTTTGGATTTTTCATGACCATTTATTCAAAAGGCAAGTAAGTTAAGAACTGTAAAGTGCTTTTTACCTTCGAGTCTTTTGTCAATGAAATTAAATCTGTGGACCAGGACAAAACACAGGAATATGATCCAGATTATCAGCTGTAAATATTTCCCTGACTGTGAGGCAACTCTAACTTGCATCAGATTTTATGATTGGTATTTTGGTGGGGGTTTTTTGATTGGTTTGAGGGTTGTTTTTTTTAATATATAACTCCTTCAGTGCTCAAACTGTGCTGATTGTGGGACTCAAAAGCAAAATGAAGAGACCAACTCACTAGAAATTCCTCAGATTTTGGGGAAATAATTCAGTTTTTATCGTAATTTCCCACAGATTTTTACTGTCTGCTCAGTGACCACAAAAACCAAAAGTATGTTCTGAAGTTCACAGCAGTTCATTGAGCATTAGCTTGAATGATTCTAAGTGAGATTTTCAGAATCACTCTTGTGAGCTTAGGAATAATATGATACAGGAATAGTTTTGCCATTGTACAAATGTGAGGAGCCCAGATAGTGCCAAATTTACCCCATTCAGGAAAGACAGAGAAAAACATACAATGTTCTTTAAATGCCATTTATAATCTCAAAAGAGGCAAATTTTGGGTAGGCGCAGTCCTATCTGCTCCCTTTATAAAATATTCCTTTTTTATTTCAATTTTCTCCTTTTCATTTTAGGAGACAGAATGATGAAAATGTGACATTAGAAACAATATGCCACGACCCCCAGGAAACACTGTATGGTCACTTTTTGGATGACTATAAATCGGAGCAGTGTTTAATGAGGGAAAAGAAGGACGATGGGGGATTGATGTTCATGTGTTCCTGCACAGGTGAAGAATGCAATGATATGCTCATTTTTACATCAGGTAGGTTTAATAATTTACCTTGCATTCCTACATTCCTCAAGTAGTATTAACTGTGTTAATATTAACACTGTTATTCTGATGTCCTTTGGAATTGCATTTTGTTGGGGAGAACTTCTAATGGCAGGTCTATTTTGGTCCTTTTTGAATCTTGCAAAATCACAACCTTTATTTTCTGTGTTCTGAGGGTACTTCTTCCTGCCAGGCTGTGCTCATTTTGGAGTAAGTCTGATACTCAGCTGAAGATGTTGCACTTAAAAGCCGATGGAAGATGAAAGCAAGATGTTTACAGTTGTTCCATTGACACACCAAAATACAACACATGCTAATTACATTATAAAACCTTAACTAAAGGCAAATGCCATTTTTGAGGTCCTACCTCTTCTAAAAGGCTGTATTGCCATAATGTGTTTTCTGCATATAGAGATGTTACTGGTAACGTGATAGGATGTGAACTTTAAGTCAGCTTCTCTGGTGTAACTGACCATCTGCACCTCTCCTGTGGTGGGTGTGAAGAAGCCAGGTTCCTTCTCTGGGGAATATGTTCCCTCACACCCACCATGGCACAAGGAAGTGTATGTGAGTTCAGTTAAACCAGGGAAGTGTGAGTACAGACCAAACTACAAGTGCATAACCCATCCCCATTCTACTTCATGAGCTCTAGTAGAGGCCACTATGCAGAAGGCAGAGCAGGAGTAATATGATACAAGAATAGTTTTACCATTGTACAAATGTGAGGAGCCCAGATGGTGCCAAATTTACCCCATTCAGTAAAGACAGAGAAGAACATACAGTGTGCAGTGCTGGTGGACTTCATGCTGCACACAGTGTGTGCACACACTCCTTGTGCTTTATTTTGTCCTACCTGCTGTGATTCTTTTACTGAGATAAAGTGAGGTTTCTCACAGGCAAGAGTGAGGTCTCCTATGGAGAAACTTATGTACACACACTTCTAAAGGGGTGTGGCACACCACACCCATTCTCATCACCCAAAAGTTCCTCAGAAAAGGGTAGATATAATTAGGTCCTTGTTACCTGAGATAATGAAGGGTTGGAATGCTGTTTCCACTGCTGGGAAACACTGTGTGACTGCACTGAGGTGAACAACTATTTGAGCAATTGTAGCTCTCACTTCCTAGCCTCCAAGAAGGCCAACCAGTTTAGGTCACAAAACCACACCAAATTAGCCAAGAGCAAGCTAGCAAGTCTTTGCTTCCCTTGGCTCAGGCTGCCCATATCTGGTGCCACTCCTCATCCCTGTCTTCCTCATCCACTCCCCAAGCTTGGTTTGAAACCAGACAACCTGACTGCTTATCCATGGTTGTGTTACCAGTCCTTACTTGGGTGTTCTTTGAAGGATTTGGAGTAAGTACTGGTATTGATATGAGCACAGGCAGTAGAACCAGGGCCTAATTCTATCAGATTGCCTTGGTTTTATTGAAGAGAATTTGTTCCCAAAGAAGAGATCTTACTCTGTGTCAGCTGTCTAGTGTTTTTGTTCAACATGAACCACACCCTTGTGGATTTTGGCTAAATTGTTATGAGTTAGCCATGTTATAGCTGTTTTTCCTGGAGGTATGTAGCTGAATGCAATCACTGATAAATGTGTGGTTTTGGTGTGTATGGTTATAAAAACCGTTCTAGAAATTCAGCACCAAGTGCTTTCATTCCTATCAAATCTGCAGCTCACTCACTCTTCCAGATCAGCCTAAAAGGAGCAGTAGAAATTTAAACCCAGTCTTTTTACCCAAATTCCTTTCGCTTCTCTGAGTGGAACCTTTCCTTCCAGGTCACATGCAGTAAGCACTTCAGGTGACTCATGAAAACCATGTGCTGCATTCATATAAGTGAATAACTACAGATAAAAGTTAAAGTAATGTAAAACTTCACTTTGTAACACTCCCAGTTCATTCACAAACACAGGCATTAACTCCAGTGAGGAGGGGGGAGATCTGAGGCTTTGTCATTCCTTTTTTTATTGTTGTGGATTAGTGTTTCTTTTAAATGAAAACAGCCCCTTTGGGTTGCTTGCCTGGTTAGCCATGGCAGGAAGACAAACGATTTTTACAGTATCAGACATGCGGTTTCCTGTCTGTGTTTAACTTTGAGCAGAACATCACAGCCAGCTGGTCCATGGCTCCTCCAGACAACTAGATAATAGCCTGTAATAATTTTGCCTTTGGAATGACTGTCATCCAGATCTATTCTGTACATTGTTCTTGCGGATTTTTTTCTCAGCATTTCTTGTACACCAGAAGAAGATTTTTTTCTGCAGTGGTTTTGCACATTCTATAATTTTAGAGAGCAAGACAAGAGCTACTCTAAAAAAGCCTGATCAAACAGTGATTTTAATAATTTATTAGCAGAAATGGAGATAAGAAAGATTGCATTTTTTTACCTGTTAATCACAGCAGTTCGTTTCAAGCTATTGCTGCAAATAACTGGTGTTTTACCTCTTCTTCCTGTGTGCACACTTAAGACAGACCAGATTTTGTTTGTTTCTGGTGTGTCTGAGGTAAGAAAGAAAATCCTGGGTAAGGCAACAAGTTCTAATTTCCACCAAATGTTAGTCACTAAATTCCAGTGATTCACAGCTGAGCTGTTATTGCTTGTGGAGGAATTGGTTTATAACACTATTGGCTTGCATGAGCCTTGACTGTGAAGGACAAACCTCCTGACTCCATTTTTAGACACAGGCATCTAAAGGTTTTGGGTATTGGAGGTGTTGTGACTCAAGAGTGACTTCAGAAATGTTTGAAGTAGTTACATCAAAATCAAATGCCTGTTTATTGTATAGATTTTCATTTAAATTGCTGATCTGCAAGATAGGCAGGACACGATCAAACATGTGCCTAAACATGCCTGTAGTTCTGCTGTGTCAGGGGGCTGACACTGATTCAGATCCCTGGCATTCCAGGCCACAGGCAGCTGGTGGAAAATACTGAGTGCAGAATCATTCCAAATAATATTCTGTAGTTCTTGGAGAAATAACATGCAGGAGACAGGTAACCATTGTAAATCTGACTACTCTGTGTTTATTTTTTAATCCCCCTTTTTTTGCCAAACAAAACTGTGGGTGACTGGCAAGCAGCTTACACTGCTGTGGTGGAAAAATGCTTCTCACATCAAATCTCAATGCCAGTGTGTTGTAATTATTATTTATTCAGAAGTCTAATGTTAGTGTTACCAGAAGGCAAAGCCAGGGAGCAAAACCACTGGAAAAGATTAGCCAGAATCAGGAGTAAAAAGGCCTGGGATGGCTAGATGTAACTAGGTGGTGGACAGAGGCCTGATCCTTCTGTCATGGAAAAAATGAGCATGGGACTAGACTGTGAGGGTTTCTTGCTCCCTGATGTCTGGTTGTGTCTGGCGGATCTTCTGCACCTTGCTTTACCTTCTTCTACTTCGCTCTGCTGTGATGAATCAGGTCTGCCTGTAGTTGTTTGCACAGTCCCAGTCCTCCCATGATGTTTGGGCAGCTTGCTTCCTCAGCTTTCCGTTCACCACATCTCCCAGCCATTGAGCAATGCCAGCATGACAACTGGCTAACAAAGCTGGGGTTTATTAACAATACCAAGTTCCTTGACTGAAGTCGAGCCTTGTTTACCCTAAGGGGCCAAGCAGGACTGTGCCCTTTCCAGCCCCACATCTGACCCCTTCTCCATGGACAGAGATGATACTCATTGTAGACAAAAAAATGGGATTCCTGCATGTTACTTAGTGCATGACCTACCTGCCTGCTGTGCCATGCAGCTACTTCCTCTTGTGCACCTCATTTAGACACAGTCATTCAGCAATATGCAAACCAACAGTGGAGACTGCAAACAAGAAAACAATTCCTTCAAATACTGTTGTCAATATATATGCAGTTGTTATCCTGGGGATCAAATTCAAATCCAAGCAACAGTGCAGAGAACTCAAAAATTGGCACCAGGATTTCAACGCAGTTGTGTTTTGTTTATAGTGCTTTCATTCTAATAACTTACATGGCGTTAATTTTTTATCCTCACCTGTCTCTTGCCATGCTATGCATATCTCCGTGCAGCTTGCAATAAGGTGTCTGTGGGATTGTTTAGGTAGACTGTGTTTAGTGCTCACCTACTGCAAGATGAAGTCATTATTTCAGGCATTCCCACCACACCCAAATATGAGAGAAACTTTCAGCAGCAGCTCTGAACCATGCAGACAGTTGCCTTGAAATACCAAAACCTCCGTGATATCGATTGATGGACAGGTCAACAAGAGTTTATGAGAATAATGAAGCTAATTGGGGAAGTGTGTCGAGGGAGGGAGGATGTTGTGCTGCTAAAAAACTTCACACTGATCAGGGTTTTCCAGAGTTGGCTGAGAGTGTAAGAGACGTGCCTATTTGATTAATCAATTTTGGATGAGTCATTTGCCTGAACGAATTACAGCCTGTGGATTTGCAGTGCGTCAAGTGCTGTGATTGCTCACTGTGTACAGTTGTTACCTGGGGGAGCTGGGGCTGCCCTGCTACCTGAACCACACAAGCATGCCTGTGTGATGCCTTGTCCTGTGCCCAGACTGCAGGAGATAGGGATAATGTTTCAAAATGTCCTTAACTTCATATCTCTCATTTGTCTGTAACATGTCCCTGTCTTTTCCTTTCTTTCTGTCTTCTTCCTCTCCTTACACTAGAGTCAAAGTGTTAGTGATTTTACTTGACTACCTAGGAAGATCTCAGACTTAAGAACACCTAAGATCTGTGCACAAACAGTGACCAGTCCATAAATACTTATGTGATGAGTTGTTTGGTGCTCAAGGAACATCAGAAGGGAGATGATTACAGCTGGACTGCTTCCAAGTGAATTTAACAAAGGCTTTCATTAATCTCCTTTTCTGTTATCCAACTAACATGTTCAGAAGGTAACTGTCTTCCAGCTGCCCCATAAAAGAGGTCAGTAACATTACATAACATTGCACAGAGCCTCTCACTGCTTGTATATTGGCTTTGTTCTCTATGTTTCCTCTTAGGTATTTGCAGGCACTTGAGTCCCCACCCAGTGCCTGCAGCTGTGTGTAACCAAAGGAGAGGCTGTCTAATGCTGAACATCTGATTCACTTAATGGGATAGAAAGGAAACAGAATGAAAAGAGGCTAAAGAAGCCAAAATTTTGTTTTGCTCTGTAGTATTTATATTGTTTGCTTCTTAGGAAAATAACCATGCTCAGTTACAGATTTGTGTAAAAACAAACTAGGCAGTGCTCTTCCAGTCTGGTTGGCATATTTGTTACAATTTGCATCACTTGAGAGCTTAATAAGTATGGGAATGTGGCCAACCTTTTATCAGGTTGTCATGGAAGAGACTTTAATAATTACAGACAGAAACAAACTGTAACTAACACTGGCAACATAATATTTTGGGAAAGGTTGGAGGGGTGAAACTCAGGCTGAGAATAAAAATAGTGGTTAATGTGTGGCATCTGTTGAAACATATTGAAACTGGAGAGATTGATTTGTTCCAGAAATCCACCAGCAAACAGCAGCAGACACCCAAGCTCTGTAACTGAGCCGTGTATCACAGAAACTCGATCACATCAGGTAAAGTTAAAATATGTTGGCTTTTATATTGCTGAGTAGGAAAGCTCAGCTACAAAAGTCAAAGTGTGAGAGATGCCATGTACACACAGTGAAGGGACCTATTAGAATGGGAGAGATAAGAAGGGAATGCATTAGGGGGATGGAAGATTTTAAGCAAATGGGTGCTGTGCCAGCAAACCAAGGAATTATACTTTCTAGCCAGCAGTGAGGGAATAAAAGCAGCAACAAACTATTTGTTCTGTCTTAGAGCTTAAGAGTTTCTTAAACCTCCTGGGTGCTGAATAGCATACTTGGCAATCAGTTGAAAAATGAAATTCTGCTTACAATAGATGAAATATCCATTAGGTCATTGCTGCCCAGCCTTTTTGCTAAAGTAAGCAACCCAGAGGCAATCAATTGCCTGCCTCCCACCCCTGTGATTAAGATACAGCCATTCCCATTAGGTGGCAGTTGCATATGCATGACTCTTCCAACATGTAACACATGTAACTGGATCATGTAACTGGGGATTTTCCCTGGGCATTACAGAGAAGTCTTGAGTCCTGATCTCCTAGGTAGTAGTCATGTGCCAAGGCTGAAGCTGCAGGTCTGCAGGGGAGAACAGCAGTGGGTGTGCCGCTGATCTTCAGGATAGCTCATATTTACTACCTTTCAGGAAAAGAGGTAAGTGGTGGCACTGGGCAGTGACATTCATTAAATGCTCTAAGAGCTGGGTCTGATTTGCCAGCCATTACTTGACTGCAGAGCAATATTTAGGCAGCCAAATGCCCAAAAGAACAAATGAATGAGTTCCTGTACCTTTAAGTAAACCCTTAGGGCACAAAGTGCTGGAGCCTGCACTTGGGTCACAGCAACCCCATGCAATGCTGCAAGCTGAAGGAAGAGTGCTGGCAGGAAAGCTGCCTGGAGGAAAAGGACCTGGGGTGTTGTGGCTGAACACAAGCCAGCAGTGAGAGCATATGGTCAAGAGGGCCCATCGCATCCTGGCCTGTTCCAGAAAGAGTGGAACCAGCATAACAGTGCAGTGATTATCCCCTGAACTCAGCACTGGTGAGGGCGTGTCAAATCCTGTGGGGCCCTCACTAAGACAATGGGGACTTTGAGGTGCTGGAGTATGTCCAGAGAAGGGCAGCAAAGCTGGGGAAGGATCTGGAGCACAAGTCCTGTGAAGAGTGTCTGAGGGAGTTGGGGTTGTCCAGCCAAGAGAAAAGGAGGGTAAGGGGGAACCTGGATTTGCTTTCTACTGCTATTTGAAAGGAGGTTGTAGCAAGGTGGGGGTCAACATTTTCCCCCAATTAAGAAGCTATAGAACAAGAGGAAATGGCCTCAAGTTGTACAAGGGAGGTTTAGATTGGATAGCTGGGAAAATTTCTTCATCAAAAGGGTCGTTAAGCACTGGACAGGTTCCCAAGGAAGTGGTTGAATGACCATCCCTGGAGGTATTTCAAAGACCTGTAGATGTGGCACTTAGAGACACAGTTTAGTGGTGGACTTGGCAGTGCTGGGTTTACAGCTGGACTTGATGATCTTAGAGATCTTTTCCAACCTAGACAATTCCATGTTTCTATAGCTGGCCAAGCAGGCCTGCTAACTACTGGAGGTAGTGCCTCTCCAGAAGAGAGATACCCTTTTGGATACCCTGGTAATATCCTTTACAGACTAAAAGATGAAGACATACAACTCAAGCACAACTTATTGGCCTTGACAGAATTGGTTTACCTAGTCCAAAGAAAGCTCCTGCCAAGTACAGGAACTCATTGAAGGAATTCAACCTTCAGAAGAGTCTGCAAGAAACGCCAGGGATTAATTTCCACTGGATAGTAAGATAGAGCCTACTCTGGTTTTAAAATCTAGTAATCTCTCAGCAAGTATGAAAAATTAAAGTGTTTCCAAGAAGCTAGCATGATTAAAAAAAAAAAAAAAAAAAAAAAAAAAAAAAGGTTAATTTGAGGTGCGGCTTTTTGAATTTGATTATTACCAAGTATTTTGTGTCAGGATCAACCATTTTCCTAAGGAAACACCCTCCGCCCTGAGTAAAAAAGCTCTCCACCCCCCATCTGCAAACTTCCCAAAACAATGCCAGTAAAACTAGATGTTTTTAAATGTTGAATCAACTTTCAGACAACTTTTGTCCTCAAGATAGGGGTTTCAGGGAAAAGTATAGGAGTGTCAGAAACAGAGTTTCTGTTTTGAAAATCAGTATTTCCCACCAAAAAATTGTTTTGCTGAAGATTTCCAAGACATTTTAGTTCTAAAAAGGCCAAAGTTAGGAGGGTACATGAGACACTGAGCTACAGAATTTCATTTCTACTTTAGGATTCTTCAATAGAGATAAACTAAATTACTCCAAACAGCTGCTCAGAGTAAATTTCATTTCACTAAAAGTGAAGCATTTTATGGAGCTAGTTTTCATCCAGAAAGTACTAAAGAGACGGGCAGGCTTTTCCACATTTTGTTGCCTAGTGCCTTGCTCAGAAATCACTATATATGCAAGGTTCAACCTCCCATTTTGTGAAAAGCTCTCCCTGGATTCAAACAGAGCTGGTCTTAAATTTGAAGCTCCTGTACCTCACCCATACCAGTCCACTCACTGCAGGGGATTCAGCACTCACATATGTCTCTTGCCAAATTGCAACATTTGAACAGAAATTCTGTTCAAGCAAAAGCATTCAAAAAGTGTTGGTTTTCATTCCAGAGAGGAATTCAAATCAAACTTTGAAACCTCAGAATTTCTACAAAATGGAGTTTTCCTCCAGTCAGCTCAAAGGGCTGCTTTGTGTCTTGGGATCTTGCAGAATAACCAGATCACAGTTCTGTGTCTGGGACTATGTTTGGTGACTTGGTGTTTCTGGGAATTTTAATTTAAGACACTGCACAAGCTTGTAATACATCAGTGTCAATATATTTAACTTGAGTTCTTCTAATATCAGATATATTCTTTCTCTGCTGTGTGGCTTTGACTAGCAGTTGAATAGGCAGCAGCTTTGGAGCTCACAGGAGCAGCAGACAGCAAGGAAGTGGTTCTGTCAGTACTGGCTGGGCATTCTGCTGCCCTGCCATTCAAGTGTGTGTCCTCATTTCATTGCCATTGTTTTACTTATTCCTTCCGAAGTTCAGTGACACTAAAGTTGTATCAAAGGCATGAAAACCAAACTAAAGAATTTGCTAGCTCTTGTGCTTTGAAGCTCCCTGACTGAACAGGGGCTGTACAGTGTTTCCATTTTCCTTGGCACCTGAGCCCTATTCCCTCAAGGCTTAGGTAGTGTTAAGGGTTATGCAGATGGTTTGTGCTTAGTTTAAACCGCATACAGGAAGCTTTCTTTTAGCTCAACTTCTCTATTGTTATGCTATATTAATAGGCTCTTTTGAAGCTTAAGAAAGGACTGATCCACCCAAAGAATAGTTCTGGGTGGGGAAAGTTATTTAGGAGCACGTTTGCAAAACATGAAAGGGTGTTTCGTTTAACCATTTCCTTGCCCGCCTGTGCAGCCAGGTTTTGCTCAGTCCAGTGCTCACAAAGAGGAAGCTGCACTCCAGTTTTTCAAATTACGAGGTTTCAGTCATGGGTATTTATTTATAAGTGAACATATTTATTCTTAGATTCCTGTAGTCAAGCCATAAAATGTTGGCTAGCCACTATGCAAACATACAGCTATGCTCTGAATTTTGATCCTGTCCTGATTTTGTACCCGGATTTTGCAGGGAAGTACCCCATCCTTAGTTTGTGCTGGAATGGCTGATTTGATTCTGCTCATATCATCAGGCAAAACCAAAGGCAGTCCCAGAAATGTCTTGCTGGGGACACACCTCAGTACCACCAGCTCTTAGCTCTTGCTATCCCCTTTAATTCTCCTGTCAGGCAGCTTGGTCCCCTCCTAAGCTTAGAGTTCAGCCTTGTCAGTCCTGACACTCAGTTCTCACTGATGAGATGTGCTCATTCTTGCACTTTCCAAACCTTGAGTGGGATTTGCCTAGTGTCTTAAATAGTGAAATTTAGCACTTAGTCTTTGTCCCTGCTGCTTTAGGTGGGGTTGTGCAGCTGTGTGCTTTTCACCCCCTGCTTCTCTGCTTCCTCCGAACCACCGTGCCAAAGCAGATGTGTCACTTTGCAGCAGGGCTGCAGGATCATACAGTGCTCAGGGGGAAGTGGCCAAACTGTTCAGCTTCTGCTTTGATTAAATTTTTTTTACATTCTTTTTCAAGTAACATTTGCAACATCGACAGTTTTTCCCTTCTACCCAGAAATCCCCCTGCACCGCAAGCAGAGCTTTCTCTTGTGCAAAAAGAGGAAGAGCTGAAGGAGCTGTGAACTCTGCTGGAGAGTTCTCAGCTGTAGAGCAAAATAATACAGCCTGCTCTAGGACATTGTAGGAATGATTGGAGATCCTCACACAGGTAGCCATAGCAGTAATGGAGCATGGACTTTGGGTAAGATTCTCCTCAGTTTGAGCTGAACATGCACCCGGTTACCTCCAACTGCTTGAACTCAGGGGGAGGAATTTGAAAGACAACTAATAGATCTTAGGGCTTTTGTGACTCATTTTGAAAGATATTTGTATTTCAAATATCTGGTCTACATACTGCAGCTCTGTGGCAAAGAAAAAGGGCTTAGAAGCCCTAAAGAAACATTTTCATCTTTGTGAAAGAGTGTTCCCTGTGATACAGATTACATATTACTCATTTCCAAGAGCAGAATCCAGACTTTAGCATGCTTTTCTGTGGTCAAAAACAAACCAAAACCAGCAAAACAGAACCCCAAATGTTCAATAAAATTACTTTCTCTGATTGTTACAGGTCATAGTTGTGTCACGTAGTTGTGACCTGCTTGCAGCCAAAACTCCAAAACAGCTATCCCACAGTGGAGTCAGTTCTCCACTAGGGTGTTTCCTGAGTTCTTAATAAAGCAGATTTTCCAGAAGCAAAGAATGCACAAGGGAATAAGCAATGCAAATCTATTTACTGACAGTGACATTTGACTTTCTAAATATATTCCTCCCATAAGGGCCATACAAATACAGTGGTTTTTTTCTCCTCTTCAGAATGCTGAAAAGCAGAAGAGTTGCCTTTAATCTGTGATGAACTTGTAGGTGTTGTTTTCATTTAAAATTCAATATTTTTAAAATTTACTAACATTTTGTTGTCAAGAGAAATCACTGGAGAATAAGGATTTGTGGTTTGCATAGGTCTGGAAGGAGGGATTGCCTTAAAAATTCTTCTGCATAAATGAAGGAAATGCATTCTTTGTAGGTATTGCTAGTGCATGACATTGACCTGTGCTAGGCAGGGTATGACAGTGCTAGAAAGGCACTTCCTCTTCCTTGAAACCCTATGAGAGAGGCTAGGATTTAATTGCTCACTTACATCTGGTTGATGAACCTTTCAAACAGAGGAAGCACATCCTGGTTCAGGATTCAAGCCTTTTTCCAAATAAAAAGACTATACTTTTCAGATTCCCTATCACCTGCCTTTGAATAGCTGCTGGCTCCTGCTGCTTGCCAACTGGATTTACAATGGAAAAGTGATTACAAGTGAAATTGGAGGGTCAGAGGTGCTGCTTGTTCTAATTGTAAACTTTTTACCCTTATCCCTTTTTGCATTGCTCACTTTTGTTTTGAAAGGCATAGAGTAGGGGAAGCAGAGGCTTGTGGTTAATGTAGAAAGTGGCAGCTTCCCTTCAGAGCCTATTAAACTTTTCCTAATCATATTGACTTATTTGTCCTGATGCACAGAGCCTGAGTCAATGACATGGCTGTAAGCATCTGCCAGAGCATCATGCTGCCACCACAAGCCGCTTGCTTAACTGTAGTTGCAGCTCCATTTATTTTAGTCCATTCAGGTTAGGCTCCCAGGGCTTCTTCCAAACAATCCCCTCCTTCATGCAAAGATAATATGGTACATTTTATCTGACTCAAAGGAAGAAGGACTGAGAGAGTAAATTTCCATGTGTTCAATCAAAACAGGTTCAGATATAAACTATGGCCCTCCTTTAGCCTCTCCTTGGAACAAAACTCTTCCCTTTTAAACTGGTTATCTTCCTTCCCTAAGAAATACTGAAGTAGAAGGTAGTTTTTAGAGGTGACAGGGCAGCTCTCACCTCTAGGATAATAATCTGTACTCTTCCCAGAACACATCCCTATTCCAGAATAGGTCCCTGTTGTTCTTCTATTCCCTATATGTTCCACCTAAGAATATGTTGGAGTGTACCAGGTATGGATTTTGGAGTGAACATCTTTATAGCAGTACAGCCAGCAAGGAACTCACAGAGGAAGTTTTCTGAGACATAAATCCATGCAGAAGTCCCTGGAGGGTGGTGGTGGTGACTGTTCTGAGCCTGCTTACATGCAGGTGTTTGAATTTGTTCTAGCAATGCTCACATACATCAAAGCATTAGAATGAGTTCTATTTTTTGGCTCTGTATGCAAGCATACATATAGTTCCTAAATATTTTCATACAGTGTGTGAACAGACTTCCTGAAGATGGCTTTGCAGGGATCCTACTGAAATATACTGGATCTGGAGTAGTAACTGAGGAGATGGGAGTTCACAGGGTTCATTGTCTGTTTATTTATAGAAAAATTAATGTGTTCTAGTAATTAGTGGTTAAAGGAGCGGTTCCATCAAGAATACATTGACAGAGGAAGCACAGGAGACTTTGGCTATTGTATTCAGGAAAGTGAAGGTTTCATCCATTATGTATTAAAAGCCTAAGAGAAGAACAAAGCTACTAAATTACATTAGGTTCTTACATGTTCAGTTCTGGCTTTTTATAAAATAAGCAGACAGAGAAGTCCTGGTAAGCAGAGACCTACATACAAAAAAAACCATTTTGAAGCATGAAAACAGTGACAGTTTTTATTGTTTGCTGTTAGTAGAGAAGATAGTGTATTGCATTCTGGACAAAAATTGCAGTTATTGACAGCCTTCTGTACATATCAGACTGTGATATAACTTCATGCATGCCTTCCTTCTGTTCTTTACAGATGACCCTCATAAGCCTGAGGAGAAAGATGAAATTTCCAAAGTCACAATCATAAGTCTTGTGCCGTTACTGGTGATTTCTGTTGCTGTGATTGTTATCTTTTATGCCTACCGGACTCATAAGAAGAGAAAACTCAACAAGGCATGGGAGAAGAATGTTAAGCCCAAGAAGCATAAGGACTGCAGTGATGTGTGTGCTATTATGTTGGATGATGACCGCTCAGACATCAGCTCCACCTGTGCCAACAACATCAACCACAACACAGAGCTGCTGCCCATTGAGTTGGACGTTGTTGTTGGCAAAGGAAGGTTTGCTGAAGTGTATAAAGCCAAATTGAAGCAAAACACATCAGAACAGTATGAAACTGTGGCAGTCAAGATTTTCTCCTATGAAGAATATGCTTCCTGGAAAACTGAGAAAGACATTTTTTCAGATGTAAACCTCAAGCATGAGAACATCCTCCAGTTCTTGACAGCAGAGGAGCGTAAGACAGATCTTGGCAAACAGTATTGGTTGATCACTGCCTTCCATGCTAAAGGAAACTTGCAGGAATATCTCACACGGCACATTATCAGCTGGGAGGACCTCTGGAAACTTGGCGGGTCCTTGGCCCGAGGGATTGCCCATCTGCACAGTGATCACACACCTTGTGGTCGTCCCAAAACACCTATCGTACACAGAGACCTAAAGAGTTCCAACATCCTGGTGAAAAATGATTTAACCTGCTGTCTCTGTGACTTTGGGTTATCCCTGAGGCTGGACCCTTCCCTGTCTGTGGATGACTTGGCTAACAGTGGACAGGTAAGTTAGAAGATTGAAAGGGGGGGAGGGTAATGTACTAGTTAGTCTGTTAGTTCCTGGGATGAAAAGATGAAAAACTTTAAGTTTCTATGGCAGCTTTGACTTAAAATCATTAAAAATTAATGTGAATGTGTTTATACAAAGAGGTTCTAAACATTAAAGCAACAATGAGAGAAGTGCAAAGTAGATTCTGTTATGATTGGAGACCTGCATGTGTGTGTGATGCAATCATCCTCTCACATATACTAAGCGTGTATAAGTTGCTTGTTCTCAGTTTTTCATGGTGCTGTTGCAATGCACACACACACACAAATACAATAAGGATCTGCTCCATATTGTGAGGTCTTGACTCAGTTTTCATGCCTGATGGCATTACCCTTCTGTGTGACTCAACCCAATCCTGGTCTACCCCAGCATATTTTGTGTACTCAAAAGCTGCAATCACATAACTACTGGTAGATTATAATTTTAAAATTCCAAACAAGAGACCTCTTTAATGAATGGTACATTTTCCACACACAAGAAAATACAAGGATGTAAAATAAAAATAATTGCCCTGTTGTGTTTTTTTAACTAAGGAGCATGGATAATGCACATTACCCTGACCGGGATGCCAGGGGGATGTTTATGAATGCGTTGAGGACTACATACATCTCTATTGTCTCTTTTAATGAAAACTCACATAATATAATTTCAGACCATTTGTTTACTTAATTCCTAATAGTTTAATTATATTATGGGTTTATTTTTGTATTTATATTTTTATACATAGGTCACTCAAAGCATGTCCATTTAAACGGACTTTTACCTCACACAGAAGTAATATTTTAGCTTAGAACATTTTCAGGGACAGATCTTCAGTCTGTGGTGCTCTGTTGAGTTCACAGGAGCTTTACTGTTTTTTATCAAATGAAGAAATGCTTTTGAAAGTCTCCTTATTGAAAAGCAACTGACCTGATCTCATTTTTAGAAGATCTATTAACCAGAGCCAGGAGTGAATGCTAATCAGTGAAGCCATATTTAAAATACTACAAGCACCAGTCCATTACATATAATTTCTCTCCAGCATGCCAGATCTTTTTAGAGTTCAATTAAGTCCTACCAGATTGTCACTCCAAGACTGGTCCCTTTTGAAGCAAGACAAGGACCCTGAAATTCATCACCCACAGACGCTTTGCTTAAAGCAGACTGTTATTGCAAGCCGATTTCTCGGGCATTGCTCAGAGTCACTTGGAAGCAGGAAGATAGTGTTGATACTGCCACTTCCACAGTCCACACCAACACTGGTGACAGAGTACAGGGCTGCCCCAATCAGGTTATGGCTTTGGAGTTGGTGTCCTTGGGCACTGGTGTTGAGGCTGACTGTTTTATTTTGTTTAGTTTCAGTGAATCTCTTTGGGGGTGACACAGCTGGTGTCATTCTTCTCTGTGACAAGGAGTATGAGTCAATTGATTTGACTCCACTTCAACCTCTGCCTCGTTCTTTTTGGGCACACAAGAGCAACCCACTTTAATTCCCCAGTGTGCCAGCTTCAGTGCTGTAGCTTTTATTAAAGAAGTCTTGCACCAAGATTTGCCTTATGCATAATTTCTAAATTTATCCTTTGACTCAAAACCTTGCCACCAGGAGATTAAATTTTATAACATGTATAATGGAGCTGACCCAATTTTTAATTCAAGAGAACCTCGAGCTTTCAATGAAATAAATAAAAGTGTTAGTATTTAACTGTTTTTCTGGTCATCCTTAGACACTAATACTGAAGGCAAGTTGTTGGGATTACAAAACCATCTTCTTTCCAATCTATCCAGCCTTCCATATCATGCAGATATAGCCATTATTGACTACAATAGCAGGCTAGAAACCACCTTTTTCCTTAGAACCTTTGCAGTCTTTTGAGTTTGGTCATCCATGACAGTTAATATTTGCAGACATTACTTAGTGTGACCATAGAAATCTGGACCTTCTTCCCACTGTGTTTAAAGGACTAGTAGGTGCCTGCAAGGCCAGCAGTTCTGTACCTCAGCAGCATCAGCACCCTTGTAATAGATGGTTTCCCATATCAGATAAAGAGAAATATCCACTTCCTCTCTGACTGATGCAGCTCAGGGCATGAAACATTTCTCAACAACTTGAAAGAAATGTAAGATTTCCAGTAAAAAAAAGATTCAAATGTCACAAAAAATGATAATGTAGTGCAGAAAGAGAGATAGTCCTTCACTAGAAGTTTTAGAAAATCAAGAACCAGGCTGGTATTTGCAAAGAAGAAGCATATCCAGACCCTAGAGGGGCAACCAGCTCGGAATTGCCAGAGTTTAGGTACTCAAAATGCCTTTGAGACTCAGGAGTCACTTGTTTTCAAGATACAGAAAAAGTGTCTTTGACCAAAAGACCTAATAATCTAAATGCAGGTAGAAGGACATAAGCAGAATGAAATACATGTTAAGTTCTAAGCAGGATGGATATAAGATAGGCTTGATAGCATTCTTCAAGTCAATGATTCCCTGTACTTTCTTCTGTGCATTTTAGTTACAGGGCTTCATCCTCCATTGTCCTGCAAAAGTGCAGAATCATTTTCATTGCTGTGAAGAGCATGTGAAATGCCAGA
This sequence comes from Cettia cetti, assembly GCA_013401135.1. Classification (NCBI taxonomy): domain Eukaryota; kingdom Metazoa; phylum Chordata; class Aves; order Passeriformes; family Sylviidae; genus Cettia; species Cettia cetti. Next base: position 65,638 of record VZUI01047562.1, on the reverse strand, counting down.
CAAGGACAGAGCTTTGTGGCAATGTGAGGGATCCATATTTGGACATCATTGACTCTTGTTAAAATCAGCAAGGTTTGGGGGAGGGTGGGCCATGTGCATAGGTAACCTTCTTAAGCTTTGGATGGGATCTGCTTGGGGAAGAAATCATGTGCTGGGGAGTTAATGGTTGGCTGCAACAACCTCTGCTTCAGTATTTCCATATGTATGTTTTATGTAAGAAGGGAGTTGGTGCTCACCTCAGTGGTGCTGAGACATCCCAAGTACCTCTTCAGTGTATAGCTGCTATTCACATGCTTGGCCTTAAGGGCTTTGATCTTACAACCATTCAGATATTTTTGACACAGAGATTTTCTGCTGTTGCAAAGTCCTATGACAAAGCTCTGTTCTTGATCTTTCCTCCTTCTTATGATACTTTCCACTTTTTGTGGAACATCTTCCCATTTGCCCTGAGCCTGAGGTGATAGGCATGTTTACAGAAGCTTATAAATGGGTGTCATAGGGCTCTCTCAAGACTACGTTTGCAGTTGCAGACCCAGAAACTGAAATGATCTTTCACAGCCCTGCTTGCCTCTGGGCTCAGGAGTGATTGCTGTAAACAGCTCATTTAAATTGTATGTCCTACTGCATCACCCACTTGTGTTTGTTCATCCCTGCTGTTAACCCATCTCCAACCTGAAGTTGTCTTTGCCTGATGAAGGACTTCTGTTTGCAGTTTTTCAAGGGGGTTACGTTATTTATACCCTGTGAAGAGTTTGTCATTTGAGAGCAACTGTTGAGTGATCCAAGAATTCTTCCTTAAATCCTTTCTTGTGATAAAAATAGACTTTTAAACTTTACCTTCGGTAATGCAAAATCGTGACCTAGATCTCAGCAAAGCTGAAAATTGCTCAGTATGAATAAAATTTATGAGAATGTTTTTCCAAAGGGGCAGATTTTTGGTTTGGATTCAAATGTGTGGTTCTGCATTCAGTATTTGTGTGTTTGCTTTCTTCTCCCAGGCCTGCATTTACTCTCCTTTTAAGCCTACCATGAAAAGAAACAACTAACACTGTAATGTGCTGTGCAACATAATACAATGTGTTTCTTGCTCATCTGAAAGACAGCAGCAGCAATTGCTTCAGGCCCAAAGGTCAAAGTTTATCTGTGAATAGCTAAAAAGTGAGAAAACTTGTCAGTGTCAAAATTATTTGCTTAAGGAACTAAAAAGGGCTATATTTTTTTTCCTCACCAAGAGAGTTGCAAGTAAGTTGGTAGTCAGGACAATGCCAGGTTCCCCTGGCAGCAGAAAATATGGCCTGTGCCAAGTATAGCCTGAATTTTTGGATACATGTCAAATGGCACTGTTTCTGTGAAAGCTGAAGTTAAATCACAGTGGAATCCAAAACATGAATTGCAATTTCAGCTCGTGAGCTTTCCCCAATCTCTTCTCCTGTAGGTTGGTACAGCAAGATATATGGCCCCTGAGGTTTTGGAGTCCAGGATGAACTTGGAGAACATGGAGTCCTTCAAACAAACAGATGTGTACTCCATGGCTTTGGTCCTCTGGGAAATGACATCTCGCTGTAACGCTGTCGGAGGTAAGTGCCATCTGTTTTCTTCTCTCTAAAAGTATGTTGAGACAGACATACTCGCATGGTTGTCTGGGGAGAGGGTGATTTTTTTTAACTATCACCAGGTTTCCTAGTTTATCTGGATGCTGCAAATTAGCAGTCCTTCCATAGTGTGACATGCACATGTGCATGAGCAGGCTTGAACACCAAGCAACTGAGAGCACGAGTAAATTGATCCTCAGTTGGTGTAAGGGTAAATTTGCTGTTAAGTAGGTCAGTTCTAAAGGTTATCAAAGTCTGGTTTCCCTATAACATCTTGAGTAGCCATGGATTGACTCAACCTGGTTGATATCACTCAAAATAATTGAAAACATAAGTCAATTTGAAATATTAAACCAAAGAAGTGATAACTGCTTCCCATTTACTTTCATGGGATGTTAATTCTCAAACCTAGTAAGGGCCAGTTAAGTGTCACATTTACTAATTGATAATTTCAGTCAGAGGCATGATAGTGGTATGGAAAGTTTCCTGTTTTCCCAAAATCACCAGCTGCTGCACATCATGTTTTGTGATTTTGCCAGAGGTCACCTGTATGAGAAATCGAGATGTTTACTGTATAAAGTATAGTAACAAAAGAAAAATGATTGGAACTGACTATCAGAACAGCTCCGGGAAAAGCAGCTATGCTTGTTCCTAATCAAGAGTTCCTTCTGAAACAAAAATCACCATTTCTGCTGTGCCTGAAGTTGACCCAAAATTCCCAGTGTGCAATGCTGGTATGTGCTAGAAATCAGAAGAGTTGCTGTTGGAATATCTACAATACATATTGCCATGTTTGAAGTTTTTCACCTTACTTCAGGAACTAAAATAAGACAAAATTGCATGTAAAATTCCTCAGCCTGCTGGAATCATCTAGGAGTCATATTAAAAAATATTGCTGCACAATTCAGGGCTCACACAGTCTAAAGAATGGGGCTGTAAAAGGTAACTAATGTGGATATTATAGTACATATGCAACTGTGATTTGATTTGTTATCCTTCTTCCAAAACCACAGAGGCTCCCTTTTCATCGGGCTTGGCACAGTTCCACCTTGAAGGGCTGCCATAGATGCAGAGACAGGACAGTCTTGCAGGCTAGAGCACTGAGCTATGAGGAACATAGTGTTCAGGAGGGAAACCAATGTCCCAGGGGAAGATGTGCATAGCTGCTCCTTGTTTCTCTACCAGCATCTGTGGGATACCACAAGGGAGGTCTCTGAAGCCACTCTGCACAGTGACTGTGTGGCTGCACCACCATGTCCATGTGCAGGAGGGAGGAATTGCCTCCATCTCAGTCTCCTGCTCAGTCTGACAGCATTTGGTCTTTCTGGGTGGGCTGTATTGTGGGCGACAGATTTGCTCCTGTTTGCACCCTGCCAGGAAAGCTACAAAGCGAGTATGTGTGCCGAACGTGCTACCATAAAAGCATGAAAAGAATACCAAATTCTTTTCTAGTCAAACATTTAAGGGTAAAAGATTTGGTGCTCCAGGAAGTGAACCTCAGTCTGACATATTCCAAGGCAAACCTATCCATATTTAATGGATCGTGGTCATGCCTGTTTCTAAGTGCATTGGCACTACCTCAGCCTTTCATTAGCACTTTTGTAAATGTGGCAGAGGAGATTTAAAACCTGAATAAAAGACTCTGTGCCCTGTCTCGTGATCTGTCTCTGTTTCTTGCATTTAGGAACTCACCTGATTAGTATAATTATGAGCTGTTCACTGTGGAGTCCTTTATCTTTCATAATACCTGAGTCCCTTCCTGTTCAGATTTGCTGAGTAGGGCAAAATGAAGATTGTAGCAAAAGCAAACCTTATTGCTGCTGTTCTCAGAAGGCAACTGCTAAAAGAGGATATAAAGGGAGTTTCATGAGGAAGGAAAATCACCAGCATGTTTATCTAGAAGAGATTGACCCATTATAACCTTGAGAAGAAGAGCTAAAGTCATTTCAGTAAAGTGAAATATTTCTCTGGCCCAGCAACCCTTTCAAGTGATGCTTAACCCCCACCCACATCCTGATTTTCCCTATTAATTTCATCTCTCAGTCATTCTCATCTCCAGAAACACATTTCTTGAATTCTATTTCCCTATTTCAGTCATCTTTCCTGAGGTGAGGTCCCCAGCAAAACCCCAGGGGCACTAGGGCAGATCTGTAGAGGTTGGAACTTGCACTTAGCATCTCTGGCTAAAGCAGTTAAACACAACCCCCAGGATGTAGACCCCTTAACTTGTCACTGGTACTGAGCTGCAACAGCATTGCACCATTGCTCTCATTTCCTTCTCAGATTTTCCCCTGTTTCGTGCAGTCTGGTTATCTTTGCGGCCAGCTGGTGAAATACCCTTACAGTGATTCATGACTGCAGCTCCCCCTCTGCTTTCTTTCTCCATCTGTCACTTGTGAGACTCCCTCCTCTCCTCACAGCCTTCCTGAGAGCTGCCTCTGCTCACGCAAACCCCTCTTCTACTCCTGGACTGTTTGGCAATGAGAGAAATGTCTTTGCATATAAGGCAGGCTAGGCTGACCTGATTGCAGACAGCCTTTTCAAAGGAGCCTAAAAGATCTAGGCTCTGTCTTTGCAGGGCAGGCTTGGCTGTGCTTTCAGCTCGGGGCAGTTTTGAGGACACAAAAGGGGAGTGAGTCTTAGCTGAGGCAGCAGCATTAACAACTTTATTTAGGGAGGGAGGCATGCAAAGAAGGGGAGCTAATTGCCATTCAGCCACGTAGAGGTACAGGGACTTACTTCTTTTTCAAAGGGAGCTCTCGGGATTCATTTGTCAGCATGCAGGTGTTGGGTGAGTGTGGGAGGTGATGCAGGCAGGTCCTTTCACTACAGCAGCTTTGTCAAACACAACCTCCATGCTCTGCCAGGCCTCTTCAGTCAGCAGACATTTAAACAAAAATACCCAGCAGCACAACCCATACAGTGAAGCTGCTGTAGTAAATAAGCAGGTGGGGATCGGCTTTTGAGAAAGGCCACGCTGTTCATTGTTACTTTGTTGTGCTAAATATGGAGAAGCAGAAATGGGGCACGAGGGAAAGGGAGACAGAGGCAAAGATCGAGGTTGACTGATTTTTCACCAGAGTGTAATTTAAGAGGCATATTTAGAAACTCAGCAATACTACTTTGGGGAGAACTTCAACAGTTCCACGCTGCTGTTAGCATGGTATTTCATTCAGCTCAACAGCTGTGCACCAGATGCTGCACATTGCAAGAAATACAATTTTCATCTCAACCACTTGCTTTCAGAGTGACACAGCTTTGGTGACTGAGACAAGTGTAATTTCTCTGACAGCCTCCTAGAAAGAAAAGAAAACCATCTGGTTTGTATCGTAACTGCTATGGGTGAGGGACTATTGGGGGTGGCAGGGGAGAAGGAGAGGAAAGGGAACTTCTGGATACATGGGTTTGGTGAAGAGGGAGAAGAAAAACTGAGAAAATGGCAGTGTTGCTCGAGTAGTACTGTACTGCCTGAAGTGGTGGCTGGCTTCGGTATAGTAGCACAGCTTTTTTTAAAATGGCAGCCTTACTTCACCGGAGCTGTGTTTCTTGTGAATAAAACCAGGATTAATCTTATGCTTATTTGGAAAGAGTCAGCCAAGAGCCACAGTCTGGCAACTAAACATTTGTGCATCCTGTACCTCATGAAATGCTCAGCTTTCATCACACTGACATGGAGGGGTGACATTTCTGGCAGCAGGGAGCAATTAGATGGCCTGTACAGCAGGGCTGTGCCTGTGCAGTGGCCCTGAGGTGGCTGCAGCTGGGGGCTGATTTAAATTTCTCCTTCTGTGAAGCGGAGCCCAATTAGGGCATGTCTGCACTGCAGCGGCTTGTAGTGGCATACAACCCTGGCTGGTAGATCCACACAGTGCAGCATCACGCCATGACAGGCACACGTGTCCTGGAAATTCTCCAGTGCTGCATGTAAGGTAGTATGTGCTGTCCTTCAAGAAGCCCATGTGGCAGTGTATAAGGTCACTGCACCACACCCCATGTTGAGCACTGGTGTGCTCTGTGTTTGCTCCTTTCGCTTCTCAGGATTCACTGCACATTCACTGAGCAGCCCCTAAGCCTACCCTGATGGCGGGGCTCATGCACTCCCAAACCTTTAGAAGGGTGAATGTGTCTTTGATCATCAAATGTGAAGTCAGTTAAGAGATATGTGTGCACAGTGAGTTCACTCATCACAATGCGTCCTTCCCTCAACAGGGAAACCTAGGGAAATTTATGAAGTAAGCATTTGACAGCATCTTAAACTTGGCATGAAATAGCTTTTGGGCCTCTCCTTTAGGCTTTACTTTCCCTTTGTGCAAGTTAGCAGATTCGCTACCCAAATTCCTCTAGCTTGAAGAAAGACACTCTCTGAAGGACTCTACCTGTGTTTCCATGAGCTGTCATAGTAGCTCCACCATCAACTGATTTATCCCTTCTTTCCTCTCATAAGCTCTAAGGGGCATTTCAAAGGGACCTAGAAGTTCCCAAACACAAGCTCACTGCTGTAGATTGCACCTCACAGCTGACTTCTGCTGGCCTGTCATCTCACTTCCGTCTTGATTCTGCAAATAAAACTTCATCCAGCATTAGAAGCTGTCCCACAGAAATCAGTAAGACAGATCGCATAAAGAAGTGTCAACAGGGTTTGTGGGTATGCTCTTCTGACCCAAAGAAAAGCTCACTGCAAAAAGCTTAGAGTAGAAAAAGACCACAAGTGAGCCAAATTTTCTAAGCTTTCATCACACACAACAAATAGATTTTCAGTAATGTCTCTGTATGGAGCTAAAAGTCCAATCCCAGCCTTTCTGAAAATTATAGCTAGCCCAATGTCAAAAGGAACTAGAGGTGCAGCAGTTAGTAGTGCAAGTCAGCTCTCAACCATAAAGATTAAATGCTGGAAGTTAAAGTTGAAGGAAATCTGCCATTTTTGAATGCTAAAGGTTCTGTAGTTCATGGTTCCTGACGTATTTATGATACTTCAGCCAGCTGTCATTTTTAGTGCCCAGCTGGTCTAAAACCAATGTAAAGAAACATATAAGGCATGAGAAGTAGAATCAGCACCTGTATAAAGACACACACAGGCATCTAGGCACAAATATCTTAACCTACCTCAAATTGACATCTGTTACGTCTACTGTAGCACATAAACACGATCCGTGAATAACACCAGCTATTAATGCAAAATGTGTCTGACACTTGAGATTCCACAGCATTAGGATGACTTACTGCATGAGGATTTAGTGGGCTTTTGTTCACTTTGCAAGGGAAAGAGAAGCATGATAATAAATAGCAAGAAGATGCTGCATGCTTTTCGAATGGAGGGAAGGCATGTCTGTATTGGTGGAAAGTCATTACAGTGAATTGGCATCTGGCCTCAATTTCTCTTTCTTTACCATAAACAAAAACAAAGTGACAAAAAATCCAAACCTGAAAAACCTGTTCAATCTTTATATTTGGAAGAGGAATGCTCATAACTTACAAACAATTTCTCAAACGAAAAAAAATATATTATGAACCAGTCAATTCCCAGGAATGGCTTTCCCTTCTTTTTCTTGAACCATCTCATTAACCTGAGCAACCTTGAGATTAAATCAGTGAGAGGAAACAGCAAGTCAGCACCACAGCACCATATTCCCTCTGCTGGACATTGAGACTCCTCTGACTCCTTACCCTGGCAAGATCTCAGAACCTTGGCTGGTGTCCATGACCACTACCACAACTAAACCATGACTGATGGAGATGGTGCAGGCAATGGCCATCTAGGTCATGCAATTTAAATTCTCCCAGTGAATTTTAATATTTTTGTTAGCTTTGAACGTACAGGTATATGCAATATAATCATTATGCACCTGCTGCATGCTAACCCAAGTCTGACTAGCAACACAGCAACTTCCCAATTTCTAGGGCTAAAGTCTTGTAAATTTACTTTGGCTGAGTAAGCTCAGACTCTAATTAATGTGGGTGAAGCTGGCTTGCCTTCTTATACAAGAAAGAAAGCAAAGCAGACTTTGGCCCTTGGGTCTTAGAAGATTGGAGTTTTGTTTCTGGACTATTGCCATTCTCCAGAGCATTTTGTGGAAAGGGGCTGGCAGCAGATGGCTAGGGAGAAGGAAGGAGAGCTCTGCAGGAGGCATCTATGGGGTGATCTGCTGCACTGCACACAGTTGTTTGCAGCTGAATCTCTAAATGCTGAGCATTTGAAGTACAAGGTTTCATATCCCTTCCAAAATGTTTGCTATTGTAACTTTGCTATTCTTTTTAAGCATTAGCCTGATAAAGTCTTTGTCTCATGGCCATCACATACAAGTGAGATCTACAGCCTTACTTCAAGGCTTTGGAGAAAAGTCTAAAGTTACATGTCTTTAATACTACCTTGTTTTTATCATGAGACATGACAGAAGGATCTGACCTGTGTTATCTTGAACATTAGTTATTTTCATTAGTGTATCATATGACCTTTACCGTATGATCCTTACCCTTCTCTCCCAAAGTAAACAAACCCAAGTGTTAGAGGTTCTTCCCATTTCTTATGGACCTTTAATCCTTATTCACACTTCAAGGCATTTTTTACCCCTTTAGTGGAGTGAGCAACACTGGGCACTGCAGTTGAACTTGGTTGTAACATCCTGTGACAGTGGTTTGTTTCTCTGCTCGTTGGTCGCTGTTCACACATCGTCTGGGCATTCTCATGTGTTCTTCAGACTGCTTCGTATATTACACTTCAGTTTTTCTTGCCCTCAATTAATTCCTAGAAAGAAAGAAAAGACAGCAGAACAGGCCAACTTCATAAATCTTTATCTGATAGCAGCAAGTCATTAGGCCTGTGAGTAAAGTCTCCATCTGTTCCCAAAGAAACCACAGCATTTTCTACACTGTGTCAACATCTACTATAATATTTCCGCTCTCAGAGATTTCTTGAGTTTTCTCCAAAGGTCCCATATGTCTTTCTCTTCCTTTCTCTCTCCAAAGAAAAGCAAAGAAAATATGCAACATGCAAACAAAAACTAGAGTGGCAGCAGCCCCTTCAGAAAGCTGTGCCCCTGTGTCACAGGCCAAAACTGATCCATTTTGGGAAGGATGTCTAAAATAAGAGCAGACTACTACTTTCTACAAAAGAATGCAGCTTAGGAGTAAACAAGGGCAGTGTGGCAGCTTCCAGCATTGCTCCTTAACTATATCTTTGTCCTTTCCAAGCGACTGTTTCAACCTAGCAATCTGCACATTCATATCTACCATGACCTAGGTAGATTTCAGTTTATATTTCACCTGGTAATTGTGTGTGGACTCCAGGAGAGCTAAGGGTGACCAACCCTTCAAAAGCTTGGCTCATGCAAAACTCACCTTAAAGCTCGTGTGCGTTTTACCTCAGCAGAGATTGAGAGGCCCACAAACCATTATAGATTACTCTGCTCCTTGGACTGTTGCTAATATTATTATGTACTAAAGGGTTTAAATGAGAATTGTTTTGTTGGCTAGGAAACAAAATGGGAGGGAGGGAGGGAGTGTGTGGGAGAAACGTTTTTGAAAATGCCAACTGGCTTTGCTTTGTTTGGAGCTGGTCAAGCAGAACAGTGGCAGTGAGCAGCTAATCAGTAGCTCCTACTCCTCAGAGAACAGGCAGCTCCCTTCACTCTTGGCACCAGCACAGCTAAATACCCTGTGTTTGCTCCTTCTCTTGTCAGAAGTGAAAGAGTACGAGCCCCCATTCGGCTCCAAAGTGCGAGAACACCCTTGTGTGGAAAGCATGAAGGACAATGTCCTGAGAGACAGAGGGCGACCCGAGATCCCCAGCTCCTGGCTTAACCATCAGGTAAGAGCACCACATGTGAGCACTGGGAGCTGCACTACACATTTAGCTGCTGCCTGAAGCCTGAGCCTTACCTCAGTGCCCTGCCTAACAGACTGGACCTCTCTTTGCATGGAGAGGTCTGTCACACATGGAGAAACTCTATCACAGAGTGACACCGGTGCTGACGTGGTTCAGACACCACAGTTCTCCGCACTGTGCCTGTCCCAGTGCCCCGGTGTTCCTGCTGCACACCAGTGTAATCTAAAAGCAATCAAAACAGAAACACTGGAAGCCTGAGATCCAACAATCATCCAGAGAGCCACAGAAAAACTAGGCCCTTAAAGCACACTGTGTGTAGGCTCTGAAAGGGCAAAGAAAATAACTTCACACATAGGCCTCTGTTGCAGGCAGAATGGGAGCTTCAGACAAAATTTATTAGAGAAGCCCTCCTGTTGAGTCATGAGGTACAGAAAGGATCTCCTTGCTTTCTAAACTCCTTCTCAGGGAGGTATCTAGGTGTGGCTGGATCCAGTCTTAGCCCCAGATTTTGTCAACAGTTTACGTTTTGAGGATTATATGGGTGCAATTGAACCATTATACAACTTTGTCCCACATAGTTAAGGATGGCAAACTAGATATAAAAATATAAATTATTTATTATGATAATGACTAGACAAAAAGGTCTTAATCAGAGTTATGTACTACACAACAGAGGAGCTATAACTACTCACATAGTGTGCACTATGAAGCAATATTGAAGCAATCATTAAAGCAACCATACTGAATGTGGCAAAACCAATTATTAACTAAAGATTGGTGTCAGCCACCCATGCCAACAACCATAGGCAAATCTTTTCCCCTCAACCTAAATGAGGGCATGGGAGTAATCTTGAGGCATTGGACTCCTCAAGGGGAGGAATCTCTACATTCACTTTGGGAAGGGTTATGTTCAAAGACACTGTTGTTAAAAACTGGGACTGGACTTTCATAGTATAAAGTGGTTGACTGTCAGTCAGATGTCTCCAGGCCAGCTCAGTCAGCTCAGCAGCTTTAGGTAAGTTATTAATAGTATCACTTGTTTGTTTCTTTGTTGGGCAGTTTACCAGGTCTACCACATCTTCACCTCACTATCAAGACGTTGAACCTTGAGTCAGGCTAGTTTCAGCATTATTCAACACCAAAAGCAGCATGACCCCCTTCTCCTTTCACAGCTGGTAGCTTTGCAAACAGGGCACTGTTCAATTTGTTTTACCCCATTTCCAGGGAGACCATCCTACTACAGAGGATCTTCAGCAGAGAAAGCAAATCTCAGTACTTTACCATGGAAACCAGTCATAGTTGTATCCCAGCTGTTGACATATTTAAGGAAATATGAAATTAGTCTTCAGCAAGCCAGTTTGGTTTTATTCAGGTTGTGTATTAGCAATCTGTTTCCCTTGCATATCACAAAGCACTTTGTCAGCTTCTTCCATTCAGAAGCACCACGGTTGCACTTGTAGGCAATGGTAGATTTTTCAGTACAAGAAACTGAATGGAAACAAGCCAAACACACGCATTTCTTCACCTTGCTCTCAGTAGTTTTATCAGTGGAGATAAAATGTGAATCATATCAGAGAAGTGAGGTTTGGTCATTCCACTTCTCAATGAACTATGCTGAGTGGTCTTTAGCGACAAAAAGAAAGTATCGCAAAAGTTTATAAAAGCCCAGGCAAACAAGAATATCATCTACTATTTCCACCAGGAGCAATGTAAAACTCTCTTTTTAATTCCATTTGGGAAGTTAAAATCAATCTGATAGCTACTTGAAAAAGATCAAGTGAGTGGTTAAAATCAATCATCTTTCCAACCAGGAACACTTGCCTCCTGATGACTGTGGCAGTGCAGCCCCTTCCTGGGCTGCAGGGACTTGCTCCTTATGTACTCAGCTGTGAAGAGCAGGGTTATTGAGGAGGGGCTTTTAATGAGGGAAGAAAGTTGAATTTTGAGGGACAGCTGGATATCTGATACTACCAGCACTAAAAACCCTTGACAGCGAGGCTGAGTGTACGGAGAGTTGCAGCTTGAGGTACTGGGATGGAGCTGTAGGATACACTGTGGGCATATCATCACCTCTGGCTTTATAAAGCAGGTAAAATTATTGTGGATTTGGACCTAGGTGTCCTGCATTTGACATAAGAGCTTTCTTCCCTATATAAAACCCACACCTCAATCTGCCCCCAGCGCAGTTCACTCCACCAACTGGGAGGGCCATGCGCTTGTGCTTGTGTCACCAGAATGGGCACAGCTGACTCCAACAGGGTTCAGCTTAGAGTCTAAGGAAGGAAATGCATGCCTGATAACAGGCCCAGAGGACATTTAATGAAGGTGGATTTAATTCCCTTCGCCTGAATCCCTTCAGTGTTTCACATTGTGCTAAGATGCAGTGGTGCATCAGTTTCCACAGGACTGTGGCAGTTTGCAGCAGCTGAGGATCTGCTTTGAGCTCCACAGAAGTTGTTCTTACTGTAGTGGCTCTTCCATATTCATTTCCTTGCTCTGCAGTCGTGTTTTTGTAATGAACTCATTATTCATCATGATAAAATTCTGGAATGGATTTACATATTACAATTACCCCCACACCCCCCTTAATGAGATTCGTTGCACTATTGATTTCAAGTTAATGTTTAATATTTAATTTAATTTACTGCTTCTAATTTCAATGCCAGCAGAAAACTAATGTTATTTGTATACAGACAGTAACATTCTGCTATTAGCATTGACTTCAGTCAACATCACCAATTAGGTAAATTATACAATTAATGCAGTGTTGTGAAATGTTATTTTTTTAAATAAGTTTAAGATAAATCCTACTTAATGGGCTTTTAGTGTCATAAAGCAAAACACAGTTTCCTGGCAAATACGTCATGTTTATAAAATTCATTACAGAGATGCATCTGGATTTTTGCTCCTGTAAACATTTGCATCGGAATTGAAATGAAGGTTAAACAGTTACAACTGTGAGTGATGTGTTAAAGTGTTCATGGGTCTGTGGCCCATATTTGCACATAGATTTATGTAGTCTACAAGGAATTAATAAAGAGTTGATGCAATCAGAATTTTGTTTGAAGAACCCAAGCAGAATTCAGGCATGCAAAGGCATAGTTGAGCAGGAGCTCATGTCATCCAAGAATTTTGATCATATTTATTAAACAAAAAACCCTGCTTGATTCTACAGCACTAGTCCGAAGCATCTCTGTTCTTGTTATAACATATCAGACCACATGCCCAGAAATGACAGTACCAACTAAAGTGCTGAAAATATTGTAGTAGGCTTTCTTTAAAAAAACAAAAAGAAAACAATGCCCCCATGACAGAGGCAGCAGATCCCATAAAGAACCCCCCAGGATACACATGAAATAACCCCCAAACAAACCCTCTGAGCAGCTCTCAGAGGAGGCTTTGTTGGTGGGCGCCCCTCACGGCTGCTGTGTCTGTGCTCCCCGCAGGGCATCCAGATGGTGTGTGAAACCCTCATCGAGTGCTGGGACCACGACCCCGAGGCCCGGCTGACGGCGCAGTGCGTGGCCGAGCGCTTCAGCGAGCTCAGGCACCACGACAGGCTGTCGGGACGGAGCTGCTCGGAGGAGAAGATTCCCGAAGACGGCTCCGTGACCACCGCCAAGTAGCGTGTGCCCGAGAGCTCCGGCACGGAGGGAAGCCGCTCCTAGACGTGTTCACCTTGGCAAAGGAAGAAGTCTTGATGAGTGCCTTGACTTGCTTCCTGGAGGACTGAGGCTGTCGCTACTCCCTTTAGGCTCCAGCTCTGGACAGGGAGATGTATTCTGGGAATTAAAAGCTGGGGCAGTAGCAGTCACACCCTAGCACTGGCGGCCAGCGTCATGTCGTAGGAGGAGCTATATATGGTAGCACTTCCTCAGGAAAAGGATTTGAAAATAGCCAATAACATTATGCACTTTATTAATGCCTGTATATAACTATGAAATTGCTATTTTATATATATATATATACACACATATATATAAAAAAGTATGTGTATGTATATATATATGTGTGTGTGTATATATATATATATATATATATATATATAAAAACAGCCATGTCCTGGAAAAAGAAAAGTTATTAAAGAAAAGTGCTTCCAGGAAGTTACCAGTGCATTAGAAATCCCACCCCTTAGGGAAAGAGCCTGGGAAGACTGGTATAGCACCACACCAGCAATTGTGCACTAAGCGTTCTGCCAAAAAATAGGAATGATATGCAATAAGATGACTTTCAAAGCTTGTGCTGTGACCTGGCTGTGGTCCTGCTATTCACAGTTGCAGGAGCAGTCTCACAGCAGACAGGCCAAGCTGACTTTGCAGTTGTACCTGCATAGTCCCGTCTGCAGCACATTGTGGAAGGTTCAGGAATGCCTTTTCACTCTCATCTTAACCCCAGAGTCCTTAAAGTGTTCCAGAACAGGCGTGTGAGGAGGTTTGGTCCTTCCCACATGTGTGTTTTGTTATCGAGTTAATTAATGTTGTATGTTTATTGCTTTGAATTCGTGCTGCTTGCAAACAGGTTGCAAAATATCAGCAGGATGAGTTTCCCCTCCTCCTATGCCACCCTCAAACCATACAGAACAGGACAGGGCCAGCAGCAATCCAAGCAGATGTTTTATATTTGCTGTTCATTCTAAGTGTGGGCAGTACTAGGTTTTTTTGCCTGTCTTTTACCTTGATGGTGTTGCTGTAAGAGCAAACTTTTTTTTTCCCTGTGCAGCGTGTCTAATTGCTAGACAAACCACAGCCTCACTCTCTTCCATGCTTTCTAAAGTAAGAGGCAACAGCTGATGCCTTTTTTTTGCAAAATTATCTTGGAGGTGAGGGAAAGCTCCATAGCTGTAGGTTAATGGCATATCCTGCCCTCAGCATTGTTTGCATTTAGGGCTGCCTAAGCAAGTCAGCAATTCACAGAAAAAAAAATTCCAAAACAAAGACTTACTTTTTCAACAGGACCCTTCAGACATTGCTTACATTCTTTCAGTCCCCAAAATGCTTAGACACCACACTGGGCATATATACATGACAGCACCATGTTTAATAAGTGCTAAAAATTTTGTCTTTAGGTGTTTTGCAGTGATTTATCCAGTTTTCCCTTCCTCATGGCATGTCAGCAGGCCTTGCAAGTTAGAAATTCAACCAGCACAAACGAACCCTGGACAGATGTATCTGGTGTGATTTATTAAACACCTTTGACAGATGAACATCAATATTCCTCCAGAAAATGTTGCCATGCAAGTCAATAGGAATCATGCTTATTCAAATAGGAGTTAAGATTTATGATGGCAAATACTTTATTTGAAATGGGTTTGTAACGCTTTTTTTTTTTTTTTGGCTTTTTTTTTTCTTTTTCTTTTTTTTTTTTTTTTCATTTTAACCAAACTGCTCAGAAATGTTAAAACAGAGTGGGACAAAACCTCCACACCTACAGTGGAACTTAGAGGATACTATGGCATTTCTGTAAGGATGGAATGTTGTAAATTCACAGGACCATAGGAAGGTAAGGAGATGTGGGTGGGGAGTGCATCCAGGCAGGTGGAAGGTCTCAGCCCATTTCTCTTGCTCCAGCCACACAGAAGGTCAAGGAATGGCCACCAGTAGTTCCTGACAGTACTGACGTTCTTATGGGGTTTTTTAACACTACATGTAAAGGAAAATTTTTATTCTTTTAAGGAATATTTCACCTGTACATCATGTATGAAATAGGAATGTGAGCAATATATACTCTTGTATATCAAAGGTTTCAAACACTTAACTTGCTTTATAAACTGTTTTGAGGGGGTTTTCGTCTTGTTTTGTATAAATCAAATGTTTATTGGAGCAAATAAAATAACACCAACTCAAGTTCTTCTCTGGAGCATCCAGGATCGGGAGAGAGCTCTTCCTAAAATGAACCCTATCCTAAAATGATTCATGTCCATTCCTTCCCACCAGGAGCCTGAATGTCACTATTGGTGTGTCCAGTGTGCATGTGTCCTGCTTTTCTAATGAGTCCTTCCCCTAATCTCCACCCTGCCCTTCAGAAGAACAGCACTAGCAGATGCCCAAACTTTCTGGCCCCTTAGCCCCTGCACTGTTATACCTTCACGAGTTTCAAAGGGAGGGAGAACGGGTTTACAGCTTTCCTACTTCTGAGTTGCTCAGGTCTCAGTGTGGATGTGACACTAAATCTGTGTCAAAGTGTGTGATTAATGTGCCTGTGCCTTACAGCTACTGCTCTCCACAAAGAGCTTTTACCTTTTTAAGCTGACACTCCTCCCAGGGAAGATATGTGGGACACAAGCACCACATAAACATAGGGTAAGATGCCTCCCTCTGCCCTCCTCCAATTGCCTTGAGTGTTACTTGGGTTGAATTTAAGCCTTTGCACAGGGTGCACTCCACCAGCACCTGATACTGGCATCTGAGATTCTCCAGGCATCACCATTTTTTTCATGGACTGGCCCTCATACTTGGCTGCACTGAATATCTCCTTTTGAACCTTGAAGTGTGGATACCTCAAAGAGGCATCCACATGTCTTCGTTCATGAGTCAGGCAAAATCACAGAATAGCTGATGCTGGCAGGGGCATCCGAGTCTGTTCTGTGCTTGTTTGTCATCTGGTCCAGGGTCACGTTCAAAACAGGCACCTTAAACCAGGTTGCTCAAGGCCTTGTGGAGTTGTGAGCATGTCCGTGATTTCACAGTATGTCAGTGATTTCACAGTCTCTCTGGGCACCCAGTGCTCTGAAAAGAGCAACACACAGAGGCAGTGTCAGATGTGCAAAGGACAATGGCCACATCTAATCTAAAATTGGCAAAATGAGGGCTTTGTGAAGGAGGCCTTGTGTAGGTGCCCCTCAAGCAGACAGCCACAGGTGAGCAGCTCTTCCTTTAAGCCAGCCACCCTCTGCCAAGTACGAGAACAGCTCTCAGCTTCCCGACAGGCATGCAAAGGCTCAGTGCCCACACCTCTGTGGTTTCCAGCAGTGCCCTGCTGAGCCTTGGCAAGCCAAGCATCCCTGTGGCCGGCCCTAGCATGTGCCAGTGCACTGGTGGCAGTGGCCACCCCTCAGCTCTCCCCACAACTGGCCACATACTGGCAAAGATCTTCAAGCCCTGACATCCTGTTTGTGCTGGCTCAAAGTCTGAGTCCTTTTGGCATAACACAGCAAGCAAGTGTTGCAAATACCTTTTAAAAATGTAGCAGGCAAATTCCACAGATCTTTTAGTCTTGAAGTACACAACATCCTTGAAATAAGGTACTCTATATACTTCTAGTATTTTTCATTTTTAGTTAAGGCTTTTGCCCACCTTTCTTATCCTAAATATTGTATTCTACACCCTACTGTGAGCAGCTCTTAATTAGCGTGTTGGTCAGCATTTTATCACCAGGGTGCACAGCAAGGAGGCTCCAGCTGTGCAGTGCAGAAAGCAGTCCTTGGGTTTACTGCTGAACCTTGCAGTGCTCTGCACTGGATAAGGAAGTTTCCCAGTGCAGCCTGCCTCTGTCTCACCAGTTCACATAATTTCCAGCACATCCAGTGGGGATTTCGCCCCCTTATAAGATATTCCAAATTGCTACTGGAATAGATATGAATGATAAAAGAAAAATCATGACCCAGCTCCTGAGGAGAAAAAAAAAAAAGAAATAGAAAAGCATTAAGACATCATTATTCTGAATGCACCTGTAAACAAACTGGGCCACATGTAGAGCACCTGCGATACTGTCCTCTTGTCAAGCCAGCTGTACTGGGGCCCAAGGGCTTCCTTTGCTTCCAGAGGAACATTGATTCATTTATTTCGCAATCCTTAGCTCTTTCTCTCTCTGCTGCTTTTTTGCCTTTTTTTTTTTTTTTTTTTTTTTTGGCATTATGTTTTTAATAAAATGCTGCCTGTGGCAATCTTTCCCTCTGGCTACAAAGAAGATGGAGTGAATTTGTTTCCAGACTGTCTGCCTGTTCCTGAATGCAGTTTGGCTGCCTTCATGCTGCTTATTACTTGGCAAACATTCCTGCAAGTCGGTACACACCATGTGCATGTTGAGAAGGCTCTTGCTGGGGGAGGGATGGCAAAAATTTGAGTCTCAGCTTAGGTCAATGTAGAACTTTGGTGCCTGGTTATTTTTCTTCTTTCAGGCACCTGCGTCCTACTGGGTTACATTTCCCAGCACAAACCACAAGACTCTGTTGGCCTGAGCCCACGATGCCCCAGCCTGGCTGGCTGGACCCCATTTCCTCTCCATGCCTTGACCTGCTGGCCTCACCTGTTTTTGGCCTCTGGACGCTGAATGGCCTTGCTCATGGGCAGAAGGCTGGACACAGTCAGTGGTTTGTTGAAATACAGTCAAACTGTGAGGCTCCTGAGAGGACCAAACCCAGGAAACAGATTTAAAATTCTTGACTAATGAATGCTTTGAGCACCATCTAATCACTTCATGAAGAGGCAAAGGCAAAAGGCAGCTCATAAATTATCTATTGTGAATTATTTGCTCAGCTATAATGGTGATAAAACAATCTCTTCAGTTTCATTTAGTTAGCTAAACTTTTAAAAAGATTAGGCAGTCACCTGATCAAGTTTGGCAAGATTAAACCCTCACTGCTGAAATGTCTCTCTTGCAAAGACATTGCCGTGTGAAACCAGGGAGAGCAAAGATGCCTGGCATTTCTTCCCAGGCTGACCCACTCCTGTGTCACAGGAGGGAGCACTCACAGCTGGAAACACTTCTCTTTCTCCTGTGCTGCAGCAAGGATTTTCTGTGGAAGAAGAAACAAAAAGCAATTCAAAGCTCTTTGTTCACTCATCCATGGCTTCAAGCTCAAGCTGCTGGCAGCCCCTCCCAACAACTCCTCTTCCCCAGCACCTTCAAATGCCCAACAGGGGCTGCACAGTGACCTCCCTCTCCTCTGCCTCTGGTTTTGGATCAGGGTGCTGGTCTTTCTCTCATGAAAACTCCCCTCTGTGTTTGTGTCTAAGAACAAGACCTGCACCAGATATTGCATGACCTCCCAAAGGGCACCTCACCATTGTTTCTGACCAGTCTGGAGTTGTGCTCTTCCTCCTGCACCCCTCTACCCCCCAGCCTCATCTTTACCCCAGCAAGGACTGCCCTGGAAGGTCTGTCCTCCAGAAACAGCCCCTGAGTAAGCAAACCCATTGCATACACCTGTTTAACATGCTGCCCCTTGGCTCATTTAGGGCACAAGCAATGCAGGGGAAGCAACCCAAGAGAACCACACATCAGATGTGCGTCTCTTGGGCTTGCATGGACATGGTGATCAGGTTCCTGGCCAAGTTTGCTGTCTTTCTGCTCCCATGAGTGGTTGCACGAGACTCCCTGGACCACAGTTGTTTTCTTCTCCTTCTGAAGGGAGAGGACAACCACATATTCTGCTCCTGGCACCCCTGGGGTGAAGCTTCAATCAGTTTGTAACACACGTGAGCAACTTGCATTAGCGCCCCCCGCCCCCCAACCTCACCCTCCACTCTCACCCTCCTCCCCATGAATCCCAGGTGCTGAGCCAGGAATGAAAACAGTCCCACCACATTTCCAGCCCTGCAGGAGCAGGGGTTTCTGTATTGTACAGCTCAGCCCCTGCCAGTGTAACATACGGCTCTCTGAAACGTCCCAGTTTTTACAGAGTGCTTCAGCCACCAGCTGGCGGTGTGTGGGCATAGGCAAGTGCTTTATTTTGGATGAACTAAACCAGCTTGAGATGCAGGACCTGTTATCAGAGCTGTATGCTGAGCTACAGAATTGGAGCTTCCCTGCCCCGCCCCCACCTCAATAAAGCCTGTGCCACACAAAGAGCTCCAGGAATAGATTCCCTTCTGTTAAAAATATGCCAGGGTCTTCATGATTCAACCTTTCAGGAGACCGTTTAAGGTTAGAATTTTTTTTACAGAATCTACTGATTGCATCTAATTCCTGATTTTGCTTGAAGGTGAAAACTGTCTTTCTAGTTCTCAAACAGTAGCCAGTATAAACCTCTCCTGAGATAAACATCTGTCTGTCTGTGGCTGCAAATGTTCAGCTCTTAAGGCTGGGCTTTATCTGACTTCCTTATACATGCATGTGAGTGCTGAGAGGATCTCTGCACTCACTGATCAAGGCTGTCCATGTTGTGACTACTCAGTAAAAAAGGATTTTTAAAGATATTCATATTAAATTGGGAATACGTTGTTTGGCAACATATAAGAAATGCTTCCCCAGACCCAGAAGTGCCGAGGGGTGAAATGGCAATACAAGGCCTACTCTGGGGTCTTTCAGTGCATTCTCAAAGTGACTTTTTGAGACTCATTTAAAGTAAAACACTATTTTTTGCAAGAGCAAATCTTTTTATATGCCTAGAATGACAAAAACAGTATTTCATCTTTGATCCAACAGAACTGAAATAAAGGCTGTCAGGGAAAGGATCCAATGAAAGAAAACACAAAGCCCATCTGCTCAAAACAGCTATGTGGTGCTGCCACCAAGCAGAATTACAATTTGCAGCACACGGTTTAGCAGACAGCATACTCAGGAGCAGCCCATCAATAAGACAGGCACTAAACAAGTTAAAAATAATAACTGCTGATACTGGAATCCAGACATTTCTGGAAAGATGAGGTTTTGTCCTTTCATCAAATTAAAGTCAAGCTACTGATTCTCTTCAACAAAAATACTTGCTTTCCATAAGCCATCTGGTGCTTCTGGAGGCAGAAGAAAATAGGCCATACCTTTAATTAGCTAAAAAGTTTAGACAGGACATAAATCTAATACCAAGATTATTTTTCCAGTTGGTAAGTCCTGTACAATTCTATGCAGACTCACTCATGTACTTAGGCTCCTACCCCTTTTGCTCATCTAATCCCCCTGTGTGCAGCAGGAGCAGTGTTGCTGTGACATGACATCACTTACGCTTCAGCCCATACACTGAGGAAGAGTCTGCAGAAGCAACTTACAGGGGATTGGATAGCAGGAAAAAGTTTTCCATCCAGAGGGTGGTTGGGCACTGGAGCAGGCTCCCCAGGGAAGTGGTCACAGCACCAAGCCTATCAGAGCTCAAGAAGTGTTTCAACAATACTCTCAGGCACATGGTGTGACTCTTGGGGATGGTTCTGTGCAGAGCCAGGAGTTGGACTTGATGATCCTGATGGGTCCCTTCCAACTCAGCATATTCTGTGATTCTATGAGGGCAAGTATTTCTTGTAATGCTTAGAATGCCATAGCGGAATGCTTGTGTGTTTTGAGTATAAGGACATCTCCCATTAAGCAGCAGGTTGTTTAGCTTGTGTTCATCTGGAAAGGACATATAAGCCTCATTAAATAAGGGGGGTGGGAACCCCATAATTTCATTTTAATGTAAGAATGTTAATACTAATTTTCTTGCCTTGAAATAATTTCTGGAATAGTTGCTTTAAGAACCTAAACTTAGGAAAGCTGTAGGAAATGGAAGAAAGAATTTAAATTAATGTGTTTCAACATTTTTCGATTGTTTAGGTTAATCACAGTAAACCAAACAGGATCCAGCCATACTTAAACACAGCCTTTGCCCAAGTATAAACAGTTTACTCTAGCCATGACACACAACCAGACAAAATTAATTCCTGATCTGGGGAAGAGTCTAATTTGCTTTTATTAGGTCTAGATGAAAACATTTTGGAAGAATAAGGTTTGCTTTTCAGTGTGAAACAGTCTCAAAAGGTCCCTAGAGCAAGCAAGCGATGCAGCAGTCTCACCATCCTCGCCACGTCAGCAGCTTGGCCCAAATGTGGCTCCAGTGGCCAGGCTGGAGCAGGGCTGTGCAAGGAGCCGGGGCAGCCTGAGTATGGGCAGCAAATGGTCCCACAGCCGAAGCCTGGAGAGGAGGAGCCTGCTCCTTGTGCTTTCATGGGCTCGATTTGGGACCAGCCCCTCACCAACACTGCTCAGGTCAATAGATTTGACTTCAGCAATTTGACTTCTTGTGCCTACAGATGGCAGGCAGGTTTTCAGCAGTGACACTATGCTTTGCCCTCCAACACATGGAAAGTGCTCACAGG
Source organism: Cettia cetti (assembly GCA_013401135.1). NCBI lineage: Eukaryota > Metazoa > Chordata > Aves > Passeriformes > Sylviidae > Cettia > Cettia cetti. Next base: position 44,222 of record VZUI01047562.1, on the reverse strand, counting down.
ATGGCTTAAAGACTGGTTGCTCTATCCTTTAGGGGCCCTCACATTAGTGCTAATAATACAAAGTATTTAGTTAAAAAATACAAGCAAGAAACACAAAGGATTTTTACAAAAAACTTTTTGCCTTTTAATTTTCCAGTGTGCATTTTGTCAGTGCTTGCTGAGGCCTGACTGCCATGTGGCACGGCTAGGCTGGAGCTCTCTATTTTTGCACTGCTTGTCCTGAAGTGCAAAATCAATCATATTAGCTTCTAAAAGAAATGGAATTTTTTTTTCATGGACAAATGCATGAAATAAGCTTTGGATACAGGGTCAGAAAGGTCAAATGCTGATGTTCATCTTTTTCATCTCCTTTTCTGTATGCACAGCCAACACATTAGCAATAGGAATGTATGAATGCTGTGGAGTGAATGCCTTCTCTCTGCCATCATAGCAGCACACTTCTTGCTTGAGCCACATATCTTGTCAATCACAAAATTATTAACTTGAGGCTGTGTGCTGGGTTTGGCTGAGGTAATTTTCTTTACAGTGGCTTGTGCAGGGCTGTGTTTTGGATTTGTGCTGAACACAGGGTTGTTAATACAGAGATGTGTTTGTTATTGCTGAGCAGGGCTTGTGCAGAGCCAAGGCCTTTTCTGCTCTCCACACTGCCACACTGGCAAGGAATTTGGGAGTGCATGGAAGGCTGAGAGGAGACAGCTGGGACAGGTGACCCAGACTGACCTAAGGCATACTCCAGACCTTACGATGTCATGCTCAGTTTATAAAGTAGGAGAAGAAGGAGGAAGCAGGGGACGTTTGGAGTGATGGTGTTTCTCTTTTTAAGTCACTATTACACGTGATGGAGCCCTGCTCTCCTGGGGATGGCTGAACAGCTGCCTGCCCATGGGAAGCAGTGAATTAATTCCTTGTTTTGCTTTGCTTGTGTGTGTGGCTTTTTCTTTCTGTATTAAACTGTCCTGTGGTGGTTTGATGCTGGCTGGATGACAGGCACCCACCAGAGCTGCTCTATCACTCCGCTTGTCAGCTGGACAGGAGAGAGAAAATACAGTGAAAGGTTCATGATAAAGACCAGGAGAGACCGTTAGTCAATCATCACAGGCAAAAGAGACTTGAATTGGGAAAATTAACTTAATTTATTACTTATAAAAATCAGAGCAGCATAATGAGAAGTAAACCAAATCTTAAGACACCGTCTGCCTACTCCTCCTTCCTTCACAGGCTTTCCTTCCTCGCCTGTAGCAGCACAGGGAGACAGGGAATGGGGGTTACAGTCAGCTCACCACAGGTTGTTCCTGGCACTGCCCAGAGAAAGGAGTCCTTCTCCTGCTCCACCATGAACTTCTCCAGCCTGAGTCCTTCCCATGCACTGCAGTTCTTCACAAACTGCTCCAGCATGGGTCCCATCCATGGCGTGCAGAATTGCATTTTTAAATGACTCCTTTAATTGTCTTCCAGTAGTAATTAAAATGAAATCATAGATATTGTGAGCTGCATGTTGTGCTTTCATTAAGACAGTAATTATGGGAGAAGAGCTCTTAATTGGGAAGGGGAAGTAGCTTTTTTTTAATGTCATGTCTCCTACATGATTGTCTCATCAGGCTCAAGACTCTGGGGCTAGAGCAACATCTTTGTCCTCCAGTTCTAAAGAAACCTAGCAAACTAAATGCTGAGGGTATGCTTTATGAAGAAAAACATTTAAAAAAATCAAAAAACACACAGAAAATAAAACCCATCAGGAAGAACTGAAAAAGAGAAAAATATCTGGAAAGGTCAAACTGTTTTGTACTTGTTTGGCTATATTAGTCTTTTCTCTAGCTACAATCAGACAACAAAAGATTAATTTTTGAAATAGCACAGGATAACAAGAGGGTGAAGAATGGTTAGTGTATTGTATTGTTTCAGCCTGACTGATTTGGGTGAAATTCATCCTCACAATCTCATACATAGCCATGCTTCTCTTTGACTACTCTGACTTTCCTGCATAAAATGAGAGTACATGTCTGGCTCCAAATACAGATGCGCATCCCAGCCACAACATGACTCTGTACCAAGGCAAGACTGCAGTGCTCCCTCATCTTCCCCTTCCCATGTCCTTGCTTTCCCATGGAGTCAGCAGCCAGGCACATGGCCTCAATAGGCCTTCCTGCTCCTGCCAGCCTCAGCTCCATCCACACCCAACCTGAGGTTCAGCCACGTCAGGACCAAACTCTCCAAGCTGCAACATACCCCCGAGAGGATTTCTGCAGCTGCACATCTTGCTCCCATGTTGTCCAAGGGGCAGAGCTGGCACTTGTCATTTGAGAGGGTGCAAAAGTGGGGAAACCATTCAGTCCCTTGTATCTCAGGTAATCAAACTATTTGAAGACAACTGGAAATCAATGAGAGAGGAATAAGAGCCAACATGGATTTAGGCAGCATTTGAATATGGTTCCACAGTGACTCTAGTTCCTATCCGGTGTTTTAAGTTATAGCCTAGGTGATGGGCAAAAAAAATCTGCTTATTAAATCTGCAAACTGCATCATGCTGTGAGAGGCTGCAAGTGTGCTGCAGGACAGACAGACTGAACAATTCAAATTGTTCTTGGCAGATTAAATAAATATTTTGAAAAATCGTGATTCTCTTTAGTGGAAACACTTACTAAGGACTAATTAAATGTACAGATATCTAATGGGGAAAAGCCACTTAAAACAATTGGCCAAAGAAGCTCTAGTGCCCAGGGGGGATTACAAACCTGGCAAGAATCAATGATGTCCTGCTTTTACAAAAGAAGGTGAACATCACACTCTGATGGTTAAACAGCAGTGGTAGCTGAGAGATGTACAGAGTAATCCTGCTCCTGCCACTCTTTTAAAACCTAGTAAGTTCTAGAGGACTGCTCTGTCTTGTTTTGGACAGAATAATCAGAAGATTTTAAAACGTGGCCTCTGAGGAAACACAGGAAGAATGAATGCAATGCAGGACTAGACAAGACAATTAAGGGGAAATAAGATTATAATCTTTGAAGGTGAAAAAAACACAAAGGGGGAAAATACTTGTTGGCCCTGACTATAGTGGAGATCAAGGACATAAGAGAAAATCTGAAACATCCATTACAAAAACGTCATGGGAAGGCTGCAGATTTTCCAGAATTTTTGGTCATGAATTTCAGACTAGGAAAAGGTTAGACACTAGTTCTCTTATATCACTGATCCTGTTTCAGGATGGAGGTCATATTTTCTCAATGAGATATTGAGATCTTTTCCTGCTGCAGAAGTTGCAGGGCTGTGTTCAATCAATGCCTCCAAATGTCTGAGTTCAGAGTGGCCAAGAAGCTGTAAATTTTGTTCTGTGGGAAATTGCAAAATGTGCTGGAGCATAGGGGCAGACATCCTCTTTTGCAACTCCCTACAGAACATTGATATTTCTCATAGAAAGGAAAATATATTTTTAAAATAACCCTGACATTTGGATTGCTTCAGAATAAAGGTCCTGCTCTACTCTGCACTGGTGCAGAATCATCTGGAGTCATGGGTGCAGTTTTGGGTACCTACTATAAAGAAGACATTAAGCTATTAATGTGTCCAAAGGAGGGCCACAAGGATGGTGAAGGGTCTGGAAGGGAAGCCTGGTGAGGAGTGGCTGAGGTCACTTGGTCTGTTCAGCCTGGAGAAGAGGAGGCTGAGGGGAGACCTCTTTGTGGTCTTCAGCATCCTCATGAAAGGAAAAGGAGAGGGAGCAACAGATCTCTTAATTCTCATAGAACTCAAGGAAAAGGCATGGAGCTGGGTCAGGAGAGGTTTAGGTTGGATATCAGGAAAAAGTTTTTCACCCAGAGGGTGGTTGGGCACTGGAACAGGCTCCCCAGGGAAGTGGTCACAGCACCCAAGACTGACAAAGAAGTGTTTGGACAATGCTCTCAGGCACACAGTGTGACACTTGGGGTGTCCTGTGAAAGTCCAGGAGCTGGACTTAATGATCCTGATGACCCTTCCAACTCAGCTTATTTTATGATTCTGTGATAAAATCAGGTCTGGAAACTGAGCATTCTGAAGCCATAAAACTTAAAAGATGTTTGTACACTCCTGAAGTTCATTTTTTACCTTGATAAAAAGCAAGGGTAAGGAATTACTGCTCAAGCTGAGTGGCTCAGAATTAGGGAAGTGAATTATTCATGTTGCCATGAGATCTCCATTGCTCATCTTGGATTCCTAAAATACACCAGTGTCATAATGGGTTACACAGTATGGAAACTGTATTCTGGTCACTCTTTTGGCAGGATAAAAACAAATATCACAGGTCTGCACATTTTTCCCCAAAGTCCATTGAAATCCAATGTTTTCAAAGGAGACTGCCAAAATCAAAGTAACATTTTCTGACAAATCATTTTTGCCAAGATCTTTCACTTCCAGTTCCCTCCTCTGCCACATGTGAGAGGTCCAGGAGTGCTCTTTGGAAGAAGCCCCCTGAGTGTGGTACAAGTGGGTTACCAGAGGATACACCAGTAGATGGAGCGCACGACCCTGCAGAGCTATGCTTTGGCTCTGTAGCATCAATTAATAGTTCCACTGTTCACTGCTCACAGCTTGAGGTACCACAGAGCTGGACCAGCCGCTGAGCCTGCTGCCCAACTAGAGTTTCCTTGCTGCTGTGCTCCAGATGAGAGGCTAGGTTTGCCTTGATGACCACTGAATTTCTTATCTGGGTGATTATTTTTTTTTAATGTCATTTAGGCTTAATTCATACAGCGCTTTTTATGCCATCGTCATACTTATCTTCATAATTTTCTGTTTCGCAAGTGTTTAGTTTGCCCTACCTTAAACAAAAAAATATGCTTGTTTCTTCTTGCAAGTCCCCAAGGATTTTGCACTTTTTTTACTGTCTCCTCTGCCACACATACTTAGAAATCACCTAAGCTCTCCATGTACATCAAACTCTAAAACTTCCAAGAAAACTTCATCAGCAAACTTCATGAAGATGTGTCCGATCCTTCTGGAAAGGTTGGCGATGAGAGTATGAAGTTAGATTAGCTCAGCATCAATACCAAAGTATCATCCCTATTACTCATTTTCAGTCCTGTTTCCCATCTTATGTAGATTGTCCCAAATGATAAAACAGGAAATACTTGAAGAGTCCAGTCTAGAAAATCAAGTTTTTGTTCCCATAAAGCTCTCTGGCTGTTCTAGTAGCACTCCCTCTGCTAGGCCTGTATCAGAATATGCCCCATTTTTCACTCACTGCTGTTTCTGTTAGTGACTCCTTACACAATTTTTCTAAATCTATGGTACAAGTTTTCACAAAAACTGAAGTTTTAAGTCCCTTGTGTATCATTCATCTGTAAAAGAGAACAAGTAACATTTCTCTCTGCCACTCTTTGTCTTATTCAGTTTCTCAAGGCCAAACTGGTCTCCCATGTGAAGTCGTGATTTTGATGTTAGCATAACTGGCAGAAGCAGTGACTGCTCATCATCTGAGCATCTGGACAAATCCATTACTGGAAAAAGGAAGGCAAAACTTCCCATCAAGACAACCTGAGCGCTATGTTTGCTTCAACTTTTAATCGTAACCCTTATGCTACTCTGACATTTTTCCTATAGGTCCAAATACTGAAAATATCCCTCTGAAAAAAAAATTACAGGCATGAGAGAGGTTACAGAAACAGAGAAAGAATAAAAATCCATATCAACTGTCACGAAAAGAGAAGATGGATAAAGCTGCCAGTGTCAGTGCCTGACAGATTTAAGGAGTCACTTCCCAGAATGACAAGCTTGGGTGAGAGTTTCTTGGAAGAATGGTGCTGTGCACAGTCCTAAAGAAAAATGTTACTTTCCATGGGTCTGTGCTATCTCATGACAAGTGTTTTCATCAGATTTTCCATTTTTAAATAGCTTTGTTACAAGTTACAAGAAAGAAATTTCTTCATCAAAACAGAACATCTGTGTTTGACAGAATTATTAAGAGTCCTTATCTTACACATACTATTATTTGCCTTCATCCTTGATAAAATAAAGATTTTACAAGATTACTTTAATGAATTTTAAAAATGTGATCTATTGTTCTTTAGTTGTACAAGAGCTATGAAGGCTGAAAGTGATCCTCTCTCTGGGACTTTTTAAAGATTACCCCTTCAGTGTCACTTTTCATTAAAAAGAACCGCTTTAAAACAAACTTTACCTTGATACATACAAAAATCAACAATGTACTATGGCGTGTCCAGATTCTGGAAGGGCTTTTCTAGGACAGTGGATGAGCCACGGCATGCTGGGGCAGATTGCTGCAGAGCCAGGGCCTGTACAAGTTCTTTGATGACTCCATGACTGGAACAGCTTCCCTGCTCCACTCCTGCAGCACGGGCACACAGCAATTCGCTTAGCAGAGGTGAACCATTCACCCAGCCATTGTTTCCTTCTGTGGGCTTGCCTTGAAACCTTTGACATTCACTTTTTTGGTCCTCTTGCAGAGCAAATTTCCTTGTTTTATTTTATTTCTTGAAGTAATTTTTTGGTTGATAATTGTGCAGTTACAGAATTAGAGTAATAGCATCTAATTGTACATCTGAAGAAAAAAACATGTAATTGTGGGAGACTAGATTCAATTTAAAGAAAGAAAACCCCTCCACCAGGGTTTCTTGTGGTGTACAGTGCATTTGCCAGGCAGTATGGCTTTGATTGCATCTAACCTGCAATTAGCGTGAGCAATTAAGACAAAATTAACGTGTGTAATTGCATTATTTCAGGATTTAACAGCAGCAATATTTAGCAGTTACTGCAGTGGATACAGTGCTCATAAGCTCAAATAATCACCAGCATTTACCAGTTACACCACAGAAAGGAGGACAGAAATGAGTGGGCTGTACCTGCAACATCTGATTTCCAACAATTGATTTTCCTTATATCACTTAGCCACAAGAGGTAGCCCACAGGGAAGAGAGGCTGGGCAGATTTGGCACTGTTGAAAATATGGGACTCAAATGCCACTTTTAGCTCACTTCTGGCTTGTCACAGAGCTCGTGTGTGGCCTAACAGAAGAGAGCAAACTCAACATTTAGTAATTCTGAATTATTGTCCTCTGCCTCCAACATTTCATATCAGTTTTGTAAGACCTATCACGATACCTGGAGATTTAAAAATAAAAATTATTTGAGCATGAATCAGTGCTGTGGGCTGTGTGTATGAAGAAGCCTCAGGTCCCTAACAGGTTTTTACATACTCTTACTTGGCATTCTGGGAAGGCAACTCTACCAGTTCTACTAGGCTTTTCTTAAAGGTCACTTCTTGTCCTTTAAGGACAGGTCAAATGATATTTCGAAAGCATCTTGATGCATCACTGAAGGATACAAATGAAAGTACATTTCAATTCAGTCTCACAAAAATAAAGATAAATCTGAATCTTTAGGCATGAACATGGACACTCTGAACACCTCAGTTTATCTGCTCTAACTGGTGCTGAAATGAGAGATCCCAGTGGTAAGACTCAGGGTCCAATCCAGCAAGGGTTTCCAGTTAAATCAGTGGGAGTTAGAATCACTAAAATCATATGTAACCAGACTCTGATGATTAGTGTTCATTTATCATAGAAAATCATAATAGAAGTCCTGAGACAGGGACTGCTGGCTCTAGGCACAATGATTTATATGGGTGATTTTGCACATGGACCCATCACAAAATGCCCAAAGTTCTCACAAGACAAGTAAAATCTGCCTCCCTATCCCTTCTGTCTAAATATTTCTTTCCTTTTCTATTGAAAAAATGATTAGAGGTAGACACAAGAAATTACAGGCAACAAATGGATCAGCTTCTACACTGATTTATACATGTACCTCACTACTTCCAGAACTTTGTTTAGCATCCTGAGTGATGGAGCTTGCCAGTAACTAGGAGAGGGAGCTCATGGGCAAATCCCAACTAGCTGGAATAGCAAAAAAATAATAAAAATTAAATGTCTTTTTGCACAGGCAATTTAGCTTCTGCATTTGGAAGGAGGAGTAGGATAAATCGTGACATGCTTTCACCCAAAATATTTATTAAAGATGGTGTGGGCACAGCACACAGATAAACCACATCCTGAAGCAGGGCTAAGCTAGGTTTCACATTTTAAAGCTGAAGTGCTATTTATCTGGAGTGCTTAGAGGTACCTTTTATGTTTGTATATGCAGTTTCAGATTGACAAATGACAAAGACGGCCTGTATTTATAAGGGTGTCATTTACTTCACTTTTTATTAAAATCACCAGCTACAAAATAGACATTCTGTACATAGTACTTCTACATAAGCAACTATGAGAAAATTACATTAGTCCTGAAATGAAATCATCATATTGTGCACCTGGGACATGGTAAGGGGTCAGAAGCAATGGAAAATATATGGAGATTGGATAAGGTGCTCACATCACACTGGAAGGTTAACCTATAGCTTCAAAGAAATCAGTGCACATGTTGATCAAAGATTTATTTTCTGCAACTATGAAAAAAGTTCCAGTTTACTCTCATTTAAAAATACTATAGCCACTCCTGCTACAGAAAGGAACTGTGTTACTTCCACCTGACATGTGCCATATGTGCCACAGTGTCTGGAAACAGAGAAACACACTAAGAACATGAAGAGAAACAAGACAATGTTACTTTTTTTGATCGTGGTGGTGTCACAAAACACCATGGACCAAATTCTTAGCTGATGAAAGATGTCATAACTTCTCTTGAATTAAAAAATCAAGTACTCACCAAAAATCTGGACCATAAACAAAACATCCTGACACTGTACTCTGTCTCTCCCTTCAAGGTCAAAAAACGAGAAGGAGAAGGGGTAATGGTCCTGTCTAAGTCAAGATGAAAGAGCAAAGTTGTCCCCTTCATGCAGCATTTCTTGTGCACTCTGCACTGCACCCTGAGTGACTGGGAGGCAAAAAAAAAGCCTTATGGACCCTGAATTTAGGCTTTCCAAGATCAGGATAACTGGTATAGCCTGAAGGACGCTCCATCAACAAATGATGCAGAGATTTGTGAGTACTGAAGTGCAAAATCCAGGGGTCACATTGTGATACTCATTTTATTATTAACATGGGGTTTGCTTAAACTCTGGTGGATCACTATGACAGCACAAGTATATCCACTTCCAGGACACTGTTAAAGGCACCTGTTAAGGGCTGCAGGTGACCCTTGCTCTTAACTGCTGCTCTGACATTTACCATGACCTTGTTAAGCTTTGCACACCATCATCCTGGAGACTGGAAGTAGGAATTTCCTGCAATGATGGATCCTAGTACAATGTAGAAAGGGAAAACAGGGAAGCTTTGTGTTTAAAAACAGCTTTCAGGAGGACAGAAAACGTTACAGCAGAAAGGTTCATACTGATTAGTGCTACCTCAAACACAGAATAAGGAACGAACGGCAAAACATTAACATTGATTACAAGGTGAAAGACATGGCTATTTCCTTTCGTTTCCTGCAACAACTTCATCAAAAGAAATACATTTCTATCTTTATAAAATGGATAATTTTTATGAAATAAAAAAGATGAAAAATATAGTCTAATTCTTAACACAAAGACAAAGTACAGAACTTAATTTTGAAACTTAAGATTGACCAAAAACGTTCAAACTTTTCATTTCCTATAATCACAGGAAGATCTTCTCTGATCACCACTACTGTAATTTCAGAGTAAAATTGCAAATAATACACTGATAACATAAAATCAAGTAATCTCAAATCTGTAGGAAAATACAAACAAACAATGACAAATAAGCAATTTTTTTATATTATTAATATAAAGTCACCATGCATAAAAAATAGGTATCTTCTGGGTAAATATTTATTTTTTTCTGTTACAATTTTAAAGTGCATCTAAAAGCTTCTAAATAAATCTTTACACTTAAAAACAGATGAAGGTGAACAGCAGCTCAGAAATTATAGGTAACTCCAGTTAACAAAGTAAGAAGTTCTAAATATTATTCCAATATTTTCAGCTCTCCTAAAGTGGTGATATTTTGGGTGGGCAACACTGGCAAACTGACCAAATGACTGCATTTCACAGAATCACAAAATCTTGTGGGTTGGAAGGGACCTTAAAAGGTCATCTGTTCAACGTTGTCCCAGCAGGTCAATATTGGTTACTCAGGACTTTGTGCAGGAGGTTCCTGCAAACTTCCCACCGTGATGACTGCACTGAGCCTCATTGTACTGTCTGCTTGTGCTCACAGCAGAAAGCCTGGGCAATCCACCTAGTTAGGCAGCCTTGAGGAGCTCATTTCACATAAGTTCACAATTTCCAGTCTTATCATGTTAATTACCAAACTAAAATATTGACAGAGTAGATAAGAGAATTAACTAGCATCTTAAGGCTCACTGACAAATTCACTTGTAATAGCAACTTCAGAGGAATTCTGCCTGCATGCATAAGTGACCAGTTTGAGCTACACTGTGCACAGGCACCCAGAAAATAGCTGCCTTTCCTGGGACACAGACACCATTTTCAGAAGTGCTCCCCTCCTGAGGAGACATTTCCCAAAATGGCAGCAATGGTGCTGGAAGCAGCAGCCTGCCCCCCAGCCCCCATCAGCAAATACTTTCCTGTGAAGGGGTGTTCTGCCTGCAAAGTTCTCAACACCAATCTGTAAAATGACAGTTTCCAAACTATATGTCAAGCTTTTTACTACCTTTCACAAAGTAGCACCAGGATGCTGCTGCCACTCTCTTTCCATAAATATCACACATGAGCAGCATCTGATGCTGTGGAGCTGCAGCTACAAGTCCTTAGCAAGAAGCTCTATTTCATCCAGCAGGAAGTCCATGTCCTCTCGGCTAACTTGCGGGCTGATAACCACCTGGCGGAAGAAGTTGACTTTGCCCCAGTGAGGCTGGTACCCAAGCATCATGCTCCCCTTCTTCATCATCCTCTCCTTAATTATAGGAGCAACCTGAAAGTAGAGAAAAAAAAAAAAAAAAAAAAAAAAAAAAAAAAAAAAAAAAAAAAAAAAAAAGTTTGATGTCAAAAATAAAGCAAGCTTGGGCAGAAAGTATATTTTGTGGCTTAAAATGTTTTTCTGAGCTGCCTGAGTTTTGCCCTCCTTGCCTGTCTTCCCCAATGCCTGCACCAAGGAAAGCCAAGCTCAGACCTGCAGGTTTAAAGCACTTGAGACCCTTGTGTTCTGTAGTTCCTGAAGGAATTGGAGTAAGATCTAAACCCTGGTGCTTGAGGCATTCATCAGTGACATGGGAAAGGCTGGGTTAAGGTCCCTAGTCTTCCTGCTTTAGATCAAAGGTTTGAACTCAGGAGGAACATCAGCTGCAGCTGGTTAAATGCAGGGTTTGTCTCCTTGTGCTAACTAGGCTAAGCATGACTTCTTGCCCTTGATGACCCTTCTCCACCACATCTGCAGAGCAGCTGTCCCTAGAGAAGATTCTGCATTGAAGTCCTGTGAGACTCAAGTTGCAAAAAAAGTCAGTGTAATGCAATATTAAAGAACAAGGCCTGATCCTGGCACTTATGATTTCGTCTCATAGATATAAGATATGAGCAGCTTTTGGATACACCAGTCTTGTGTTGCATGGGATGAAATCTCATAGCTGTCTCACTGCAGAAAAACACACGAGAGAGACTGGCAGAGTCAGGTCCTTATAGCAGAGCATTTGATCTCATCCCAGCAGGGCTGTTAACTTTGGCCAATTAATCTTGTGTGTAGCTTAAAGCATGTGAGTAGTTTTGCGTTGTCATGCTTGAAATAGGTCTTAAAATGCATTGAATAAGCTTAACTGCATTGCTGGACTATTCCTTGGAAGGCAGAACTAAGTATTTTGACAGGAGTATATTTTAAAATGTCTTGCATTTTAATCTATTAGTAATAACACCAAGGTGTTTCAGAAGAGTGTGTTCCTCACCTTCTCTTTGTGATCGTTTGACTTTGAACTAAGAAAGTAGGTGTGTGACCTAACCTTGGTTTCTGCATTAATTTCAGCTCTAAAACTTTCTGCCTGAATTGCAAAAGAAAAATGATAATGCCAAACTTACCTAATAGCTTTATTTGTACATGACATAGTTCAGTAGCCTTTTTTGCATAGATAGAAGCAGACAAGGTTCTCAATGCTAACAGCCTAGCTTTACTGTGTTTCTTTAAAGGCCAGGTCCCCTGAGAATGGGTCACAGCAGCAGAGCATCAGCTGCCATTTCCTCAGAACAATGTCCCAACAGCATGGATATGAATGCAACTAGTTACTTCGAAATGCATTCATCTAGTTTGCTTCTGGGAGTAGCGTGCAAATTAATAACAAATTTAGTTTAATTTATTTCTTGAAAAATAAAATAAAATCCTCTCCACTTCAGACCAAGCATTCCAAACTGCACGACACCAGCTGCATCCTGACATTACCTTGACACTATGACATCGTGCCCCAGAGGTGTTGTGCTGGGCACCATGTACATACAGAAAAGAAAATATTACTCCACCTCTGTCCTTGACAGTGCCCTCAAGTGACTTCTGCTCATGGAATAAAGACACCACAAGTGAAGGGGAGAAGAGAATTCTTCTTAATACACTTTCTCAGGCTCTTTAAGATTCAAATCCCTATGGCAGCTTTTAGCCTTTATTGATGTTCCATCACAGTTATTTCATCTTTTGTATCATGCTATTGATTCTCCTCATCCCAACACCTGGTGCTCCGTAATCCATCATCCCAAAATGTGCAGTAGCACAAACAGAGGCCATGAAAGCAAAAACATTTACAGCTTCAGTAATTTGAGGACTGTAAGTATACTGCATTTCAGTAGCTCTTCTCTTGTGGAAAGGAAAGGTAGAAAAACCTCACTTTCATGATCTCATTTATTATCTCATTCATCCTCCATTCTAATGAAGCTGTCCTCTTAATCTGAAGTGTGTTCATCCCTTTTTGAAGGCAAAAAAACCTCTTCCTACATAAAAATAAAACAAAATACTGATTTATAAGTTTTTGACAGGGTTAGTTTTGGAAAGACTTTCCATCACATATTTTTGCATGCCCTTTTTGCTGAAGTGGTGCAGTCCCTGTAACAAAACTGTCAAGGATCCTACCCACAGAAAACAGTAAGGGACAGAGTCCATGTTCAAATGCTTAAGTACTGTCTCACAAAAGAACCATTAAAAGATACCTGCATGCTGAGGCTTGGACTTGAGTGGCACAGGGTATGACTGCTAACAGAAGGGGAAGGCAGCTACCACTTTGCAGCAGAAAAATTAGACCTATAAAAAAACTAATTGCCTTGTGAGGAGTTCAATGCGTTTAATTCTCACTGAAGTCAAAGAGAAATGAGGATGCTCAAATATCAGAAAGAGCTGCACAGCCCCATTCAGGATATGCTCCTTGGAAAGCAATTTAGTGAGAGTGAGATTGCTTCACCAGTCCAATTATTTTCCTATGAAACTTAGTTCAAATTGTAAATCTAATTCTTTATGTGGCCCATCTGTGGAGCAGTCTCAGAATTTTAAGAGTAATATAACCTAAACCTGAAGGTCTCTCCTCTCCTTTGCTCCCTTCACCTCTTCTTTCCCACTGCTAGCCTCCCCTGCCAATCCATCCTGGAAACTATTGTTTCAAACACTCACTACAGCAGCATAAAAGCTCTCAGACAGGTTCTTCTTCCACCTAGGAATGTGGGAAGGTGTGTGCAAAGCCATTCTACACCAGAGTTTCCCCCCACATAGCACTGTGCAGCCAGAGCCCAGGGAGCTTTTCCTAAGGATTGATGGGTGCAGCCCAGTCTGCCTGTGCAGAACAACACAGCAGCTGTACCAGCTCATAGTTCCCTTACTACTGATAGCAGAGCTTTTTAAAATAGACCTAAGATTGCAGAGTAGTATAGCTCCTTCTCTACCTACTTGAGTGACAGAGTAATCTCTTTTCCCACTCTCAGCCAGCACTCGGCCACACTACCAACAATAAAAAGTTTTAGCCCTTAACTTTAAGCTGTTTCTATCAAGAGTCCAGACCACAGCTGATCCTCATACATATTTACATGGAAGATGCCAGTGTTTCTTCCCAGCACATATACACACAGAGCAGTATGACAAGTAGCTGGGATCAGCTTAGACAGTACAGCTGAAGCATCTAGTGCACCAGGGGGATCAGAAGAGCAATATATCCCCTCTATATCTCAAGTATCCTTGAGAAAAGTGATTCTGCACGGTCACACCACAGGGCAACGTTTACCTTTAAACCACTGTGTCCTACTAATTGACTCATCAATACATTTAATCCAAATTTCTCCAACACTTTAAGAAACTTCATCAGGCTCAGGTTATAACAGCACAACACACTTTAGCAACCACCATTACAGACTGGCTCAACAAAAGCATTGAGCACATTCTCACCAGTGTCTCCAAAAGTTAGTTCCCAAATTTGAACAATAAAAATCAATTCAGAGGACTTCGTGAAACCCCTATTAGAGAAAATTTCTCCATTAGAGAAAATTTCTCCTTCCAAATAGCAAGGCCTCAAAAACCATTCTCACCTTGGTCAAGGTATGCAAACCTTGTTCTTAGGCCAAGAACAACCTTCTAGCACATGGGTTTGTTGTGCAAAGGGAAACCCTCAGAGCAGCTCTGTTAAATGGGTAATGTTCTCACTCCATCAGTCATAGCACAGTATTATGCTTTGGAATTCATTCACCATTAGTTGCCTTTTAATGAACATTATGGACATTTGTGAGAAAAACTGGTTTGTAAATTTTATACTAATAACAAAGCAAAAAAGAAAAATCACAAAAAGATAACAAAATTATTAATTTGCTCAAAGCACAAAATCTCATTGACTTCCAAAATACACACCCTACTATTAGTGCAAAATAGCAGATACCTTCTGATGCAAAAGAAAGGGGCAGAGTAATCTGGCTCCTTTGATCATACAAGGTAAATGCACTGAGCTCCCAGCCCCAACTGCACTGGTGCTGCTGGGTATGGATAGCCAAATAAGTTGTCCTCAAGAGAAGCAGAATTTCCCAAAAAATATGCTGTCTTGTTCTTTTTTGCTGAAACGAAGGAATCAGCACCTACTGGTACTAATTAACCCCCTGCTTCTCTGTGCTAATGTTGTTCCTGGCAATTGCAATGAACAGATATGGTGAAAGTGCAAGAAAGCTCAGGTTGGACAACTGCAGACTGGCTTGCTGATAATGGAAGACCATGTCAACCTTGATTATAAAGCTCTTTCTCTAGTACCCTCCTTTAGTGAGTGAGTGATCTCATTTTAGACCTAATTGAGTATTTTCAAACTGTCCCATCACAAATGATATTCCCTGACACTGTACCTTTGTAACCTGGATGCCACCTGCACTGCCCTCATTCTCACAGTCTCCAGCTGGATTTCTGTAGTCATGCCTGATGTTACGTATCACAACAGTTTTTCCAAATTGTAGGCTAGAGGCTATAAGCTTTAAAAGAAACATTATGTTATTTTTTTATTTAAACACTAAGGCAAAAGGAGTGAATTGCAAAATTGCTAACAATGCTGGGTAAAAATATTCTGCTAAGCAATGAGTTTATGAAAATATATGCTTCAGGGGGGAAAAAATGTGAATTTGAAAAATAGCCTAAGATATCATCAGCCAGAAAAATAAAGAAACCAGAAAAGACTAAACTTTTTCTAAACTTTGGAAAGAAACATATTTTGAGTATTTGTTTCAAAATACAGTTTTCAATTAAAACTTAAATTCAATTGGAAATTGACCCATTTTTATTAAAGCCCGTAGAAAAGGACTGAGAAAATTGACACTATGCAAATTGCTTCATTTTAGCTTGCCTGAAAACAACTTTCTGGTCAATTAAAACCAAAAATTTCTTCCAGTTTCTCAATTCAATAGCCAAGCAAAAAAAAAAAAAAAAAAAAAAAAAAAATCATTATTTTTACAACTGTAAGTATGAGGGATCAAAAGTGCTGACACTGCTTAACTAAAACAGCTGTTGAATTTTTGTCCCTCAGAAAAGACAGAAAGTATTAGAAAACTCATGGGGTTGCCCACTCTGTTGGCAAAACCTGTCTGGACATTCCATGTGAACAGCTTTGAGTGTTGTGGGTGAGTCTAAATTTGCTAACCCAGCAAGGACTACAAAGACAGAATGCCTACAAAAACTAGTGTTAATATTGGCAACTGCTATAAGAAACATTTTTCCAAATCTTTTGAACAGTTCCCAGGTGGCTGAGCATCTCTGCAACATAAAGTGGAAGAGTTACTCCAGTTGCTGGCAGCAGTAATTTCCAGTCACAGGACCCCATTCTGCTTCTCCTGATACTAATTTCCAAATTGCCATGGACTTCAAGGGAAGCAGAATGCAATTATCTAAATTTCCTGCTTAAGCCTCTGCTTCAGGTGGCAGTTTGCAAACAGCCTTCAGCTTTTACTACAGAAAGCCACATTCGCAGTAAATCAATAACCTTTCTAGGGATCCATAAAAGCTGGCTAGACAGCATTGGAAGAATAGGAGAATATTAGCAGCTCAAACTATTTCTCTTCCTCAAATACAGCCTTGATTAAATTTTCCAAGGTACAGAATACCACATGAGAATCTGGCTGAAGATTCGTAGCTAAAAGACAAAAAAGCTGCCCTTTTGACAAAATGGAAAGATCACATTCTCACGATTTCACAGATATGGGAAACACATTTTGCGTCCTTCTCTAAATTGTTCCTTGCAATGGAAGACAAGTTTATACAGAACAGTCCCTCTCATCTGACCACAAAAATCTATTTTGTCTCAGCCAGAAGGGGCAAATTTTCATTTGGAAGGTCATGATTTTTACTTAAAAGGCAACTACTGGCCATTCAAAGTCTGACAAGTTATTCTTTCTGCTAGAAATGACCAGTTTGAATTCATGCATATTCATAACAAAACAACTATTGTACAGCAATTGCCAAAAAAAAAAAAAAAAAAAAAAAAAAGGGCAAAATTGCCAAAAAAAAAAAAAAAAAAAAAAAAAGGGCAAATAAAACCCAAATTTATGAAGTATTTGGACACAATCATAAATTTTTACATAATGATCAAATAATTTCAGGGGGTCTTCACAATACAGTTTCTTATCTTTCTTAAATGATAAAACAGTGGTTTGAAGTACTGGATACAGACTCCACAAATAGGACTCGTCCCAAACCCAGCCAGAGGCTATTTGGACAAATTACTACATCTCTTTTGGGTAACATGCTTCTTTTTCCATTTATAACTCTTCAGAACAGTGAAGTCTTTATGTGTTCATACAATGGTAAGGGTTGGTCTCTTCTCCCAAGTAACAAGCAATAGGACAAGAGGAAATGGCCTCAAGTTTTACCAGAGGAGGTTTAGATGGGATATACTAGAAAATTTCTTCACTGAATGGGTTGTCAGGTACTGGAGGAGTCTGCCCAGGGAAGTGGCTGAATCACTATCCCTGAGTACATTTAAAAGCTGTGTAGATGGTTTAGTGATGGACTTGGCCGTGCTGGGTTAATGGCTGGACTCAATGACCTAAAATGTCTTTTCCAATCTAAATTATTTCATGATTTTATGATTCTATCTATTGCAAGTGGCCAACCCACTACACCCTGATACAGAGTGTCCACAAGGTATGATATATGTATTTTATAACTTCTGTGTTAAGTAAGTCTCACAAACACCTGCCACAACATGCCTGCTGCATTTCCCAGTGTGGCTGCAGAAGATAAGCTTGATTTTAATTATACCAGTCAGTACCAAGTAAGAACAGTAGCTGACATTTTAATATTCATCACTGGATGCAATACAAATGAACTAAGCACTTCCCTTGGTTGGCCGTAATCACAAAACTAGCTAAATACTATAAATATTTGGAAGTAATAGTGCTTTCATCATATTTTACACTGAGAAAGAATATTCCCCACTGTTGAATATCTTTTCTTATCTTTTCTTGCCTTTTGCTGCAACATCAGTTGCTGGCTTTAAAACAGGCTTTTCTCCTCTTGGTGATAATTAAAAACAAACTCAGACCATTTGTCAGCTGTCACAGCAACCAGGACAATCGAAATACCAAATATTTGTGCACCCAATCACAGCTTTGTTCCTGTAGCCAAGGCTCTCTGTAAAACCCAAACATGTTTTTCTTTTGTCTAGAATTTGTTCTGGGCCCACATCCCTAAACCACTAATAAATTACTGCCTTACACTATTGCGCCAGTGCTCCCCTTGTGCCACACCATGCAACAAAAGAAAATGCATTTGTCAAAATAGCAGTAGCCATTTCCACGTTCTTTGGGCAACTAACATATCAAAGAAGAACAGATGCTGCTGCATTTTTGTCCCAACATTCTCTGTGCACCTTTGACTCACACTCAGGGCTGCACAATATGTCCACACTACCATATCCACTGCTTTTTGCCCAAGGACATGTCATGGATCCAACAAATCCCTGAAAATTACCTGAATAATAGGAGATGGTGGGCTGGCTTCAGATTCTGATTGTCTTCAATGACTTTTTTAGGCTGGTCATTTATGCAAGAGAAAACAGCCTTCAGACAAAGGTTTTCACACTAATGGAATTGGCCTCTGAGAAGGAGGAGCCAGGAAAAACAGCCCTCAGAACAGAATCAGCACTTGAACAAGTTTGTGTGTGTTTTTACTTACAGCTAAAAAGCACATTGGTGAACAACAAGGTTTTCCAGATGCACAGTCCCATGTCTGCTTCTGTTGGAGCACACGTGGCTTTTCAAGACAATTCACAGGAAATTCTTATTATTTTCCTGTCATTTTTGTGTTGCTTTACCAAGATCTTATTAACAAGCCATGTAGAAAGTGCAAGCATTAAAACTCCAGAGGCTATCACACACTATGATACCAGTATTGTGATCTGTTCAAAAGAGTTGAGCACTACTGGTTTTATAAAAGTAATTATTTTAAAAGCTTTCACAGCATACACAAGGCTCTTCTGCATACCATTTTATTAAGTTCCCATTTTAGTGAGTAGGACTTCCAGTCTTTCAACCCTGACAAAGCTCCCCTTCTCCATCCAGGATGAAAGGGTAGCATGTCATCTTGAAAGCAAGAGTAACAAAAAGTCCTATCCTTCTTGGGTTTGATGCACAGAAATTCCATTTTACTCCACTGAGAGAATAAAGAAATCACAGTGCAATGTGAATGTCTGGGGCTGGGAGGAACACTTTACAACAGGAGACAGTTGCATTATATGGTGACACAAGTTCAAAAACTCAACATGCTTTGAGCATAGAAAAAGGAATGTCACTTCAGAAACTTGGAATTGTTCCCCACTGCTAAGATCTTATTTACTATTTGCACAAGTCAGCTTCTGGTGTAAGATATCAGCACCTTCTGTATTTGCATTACAGTAAGAACTACAAATAAATGCATATTCTTTAACCAGACAGAAAGAAAAATGGGTATTTCAACAAAACTACGTTTAACTTTCATGCATTGTTTTTTCTCCTTAAAATCATCATACTGGCTTTCTCAGAGGCTGCATACAATTCCTTGGGGTGCATGAGGCGATGGTGTCTACCATGACCCAAAATGCTAACACAAAAGCAAGGCAGTTGTCTAATTTGATCACCCAATTTAGCAAAGCAAATGATCCCATTTTCCCCTCCACACAGTGAAATACAAGACCAATAATTGTCAGTTATCAAAATGGTTTTTCTACCTGAGACTCCTGTTTGTAAATCCTGATATGGCTATGAAACAAAGGCCACTGAGCCCTATCAAAGTCAATACAACATTGTTTCTGTGTACATCTTGCTCCCAGAGAATGTTCATTCCAGCTCAGCCTTGCTCCTCTCCTCAATCCCAGTGAGCTGTTTTATCTTTTATTTTTATACCCAACCTAAATCCAACATAAATCCAACATATATTACAAACCTCTGTGATTAATGCATGGACAACCAAGAAACTGAAAGAACAAAAGCAGGATCTCTAGGGTGTCAAAATGTGCAATTTTATTGCAGTCTGAACGGGTGAAAAATGAAAGGAAAATAATGATTTGCACCTATGAGTATTTGCAAACTAAAGAGCCAAAATATAGGTAATGATGACTAATAACAGTCTGAGGTAAGTAAAACTGGACTGCAGTCAATCCCTAGATAGTTTAAGGTCAGTTGAAGGGGGAAGAGCAGACTGGGCACAAAATTTAGAATCCATTTTGTAAGGATTTGTAACCTCAAATGAATACACAAAACAAGATATCTGCTAACCTTGGGCCTAAACCATTAGAGACATAGATATGGCTCAGTATTCAGAGGAACAGATGAAATTTTCTAATCCTGTACACCAAATTGCTCTGAGGACCTTATTCTTTCACCAGTCTGACCAGATATTCCCTACAGACCATGGTTAATGCCACAATTTTCCTTAGTGCCACATCTACCTATAAATCACACACATTCAGAAAGAAAAAAAAGCAGGGTAAAGTACTTGCATGTTTTTGTGAGGGTTCTGCACCAGCATAGCTATTTTTACAGGGAAGAAGATGGAGCAAAAACAATGTTTTGAGCTTTGAAAGCAATTATGATCAGCTATACAAAACTCATCCATTAAAGTCTGATAAATTTCACTTCCTTTATTGAAAAAGTTCTGCAGAACTCGATAAATACAAACAATCTTCCTATAAAAATTTATGAATTTTCTGATTGCTCAGTGTGTCTGGAAAAGATTCTCTAGATTAATCAACATTCACCTACAGAACTCTGCCATTGAAGTCACAGGGAATTTTATAGCTAAATTCATCTGTGGCAGAGTTAGACTAACCCATGTTTCCTTATAAATTTTACCTGTTAAATTATTTATTAATAAATTATCTATTAAACTTGAAAGGAAAGTCTAAATATCTGCTCAATATCATTTTCAAGGATTTGCTACCATTTTTAGAGGAACACTTCTCAGATAAAATACATTTTTTTAGACATGTAGACATTTCTGACCATACTGACCCCTTTGGAGAGTAACAAGAAATCTCTCCCTTGTAAACATGAAAAAGAAATATATTTCGTCTCATTCCTCTTGAAACTCTTACAGGTAGAAAGGAATCTGTGCTTAAATATCCGAAGCACAAAATGAAATCCAAGGTCCTAGAAAGAACTTTGCATCTCACTACACATGAAGGAGCAGGATTCCCTCCCATTCATCCCAAAAAACATTTTTGACACTACTCACAATATCACACAAGTATAAAAACAGCTTAATTGTGCAGATGATGCAAGCTATACACTTTTTACATGGAATTAATAGTAATTGATTTTTTCTGAACATTTCTGAAATTTCTTATCAAGCAACAGCAAGGAAGACAAGTTTTATGTGATGGAAGGACAATTTAGGGCCCAGACCTTTTTTTGCTCTATCTACAAATACAATATTTACCTTCAGTTCCAGAAAAAAGTGTTAGATGCAGCAGGAGAGGAGTGCTGCTCCCCTCTCCTTCTACTTAAGTTGGTGATAGGAAACAGAAGAGTGCTAACGTAATAAGCAGATACTAATTTAAGTGGACACAAGCTTAAGGTTTATTGACCTGAGAGCAAGAGGTCAATATGTATTCAGAGAACAATAAATCTTTATACTTCATTCTAACAGATGTTAATCCAATGTACTATTTAATCCATCCCATTAAAGCTAATCAGACTGTGTGTCCTCATGAGCCTTGTTGCCAATAGTCATTAGTATTGCCTGGGTTGTTATTGCTATGCTTTGATAATTAAATCATATAATATTCAATAAAATTAAATATATGGGGATAGAAATATTTATTTTTCTCTATCATGACTATATTTTTGTGCATTTCATTAGGTTCTTCTTCATGCTGCAATAGACCTTTCTTACATTCTTCTGCCAGGACCAGCACAGCTAAGAACTCAAAAGCTCTGTTTGAACCACACCATTTTTTAAACTTTTTCATTTGCCTTACTTAAACCTGATGCTCTTAAAGCCACATCCATCTACTTGTCATGCTCTAGGCAGGTAAGAAGGAGAGACAAAAAATCAGTAAGTAGCTGCTGTTAGGAAAAAGAATAAGAGAAAAGGAAAAAGAGTTTTACTCCAAAGTATAAGTGAAAAATTCCTTCTATTTTGGAGTTTTACAATGCTCCCCACCCTCACATTTCAATGTACTTCTTAGATAAAAAAGAAATACTATTATCTCCACCTTAATCTCTGAAAGGAACTGAGTCACACAGAAAGGAAATAATGATTGAGATCTTAATCACAACTCTATGCCAAAACTAAACATCACTCAGTTACATTACTGGTACATTACATTAGCAGGACAAGATATTTTTAGTGCAAATTGGCCTTGCAAATACTCTTGTAGAATACACACAATTTCATCCCATTTGTGTCAAAGAGATTTCCTTCCTGGAGAACCTCAGCTGAATAGCAGCAGCAGGATGAAATGCAGAGTGCCCCCTTGCAGTGCAGATGCCAGCTCCTCCACAGTGCACAGCCAGGGCTGCTGACTGGTGTGAGCTTCACTCTTGGTGAAAACTTAGTGAGGTATCACAGAAAATCAAATCCTGGTCACTCCATCTTCTTTATACCACATTCATCACTAACACAGACTACTATTTCCCAAGTTCCAGCTCTGTATATTGACTTAGATTGATCTTTGACAATATTTTTGCTTCAGGCCCCATGCTGTTTACAGGCTGTAGTTGGTTATTTTTGTAAGAGCCTCTCACATAAAGGGAGCAGCAGCTTGAGAGGAAGTGTTAGGTACATTGAACTGTATGTTACCCGGAGACAAAGCCTTCAGCACTGAGGATAAAATGTGGCAGTAGGATTCCATTCCCATAATTTTGGCAGTCTAAAGGTTAGACATCTAGCCTAAGCTAGCCATTTAGGCTCTGCCTTTACTTAAGGGAGAAAAAGAGGCACTGCTAGAGAGTGATTAATCTCATCCTAGAATGATAGGCCTTAAGATAGACATGCTCAGTTTGAAAAAGCTTCTCTCCTACATGGTCTCCAGCGGAGGACCTCTGCCTAAGTTTTAGTTGGCTAACACAAGATAAGAAGTCCATGCAGATGGTTTATCTTGAATCAAAGCTGTCTAAAACCCATGCTCCTCTGCTGTTTCTAACTGGTGGACTGACCCAAAAGCTGCACTGGACTGCTGCACTACCGTCCCAAGAGAGACACAGAGATCACAGCAGAGTCGGAGCGGGAAAAGAGGAAGTTTAATTTTTTTCTTTCAGTTTATATAGATTTTTAGAAACGAGACCACATTGGAAGACTGAGGTTCAACCTCTTCACTTCCCTCAGTCTGAGAAAGTGTCCATCAATTGTCCCTCCTACAGAAAGGAATATAAATAAAATAGATAGTTACAAAAACATTGCTTTGTTTACATGAGAATGTGTGAGAAAATTCTGACTCCAATTTAGAAGGCTGAAAACAGGGCAACACTGGATGAAATACAGAGAGAGGATATCCAGAGTACAAGAATATTCAAGGGGAACCAAGTGTGGAAAATGCATTATGTGATGCTTAGGTGAAGAACCAAAGGTGTGGACAGAGAGAGGTAAGGAGGATGGGGGAAGGTGAGGAAAACCCCATGCAGCGTTACAGGCTTGGAGCAAAGTGGCTGGAAAATGGCACAGTAGGAAAGGACTTGGGGGTGTTGGTTGACTACCAGCTGAACATGAGCCAGCAATGCTCCCAGGTGGCCAAAAAGGCTAATGGCATCCTGGCCTGCATCAAAAATAGTGTGGCCAACAGGAGCAGAGCAGTGATTGTTCCCCTATACTCAGTAGGGGTGAAGGCACACATCAAGTCCTGTGTCCTGTTTTGGGTCTCATTCTACAAGAAAGGCATTGAGGTGCTGGAGAGATCCCAGAGAAGGGCGACACAGCTAGGGAAAGGTCTGTAAAGAAGGTCTGATGAGGAGCTGCTAGGTTGTTTAATGTGAAGAAAAGGAGCCTCAGAGAGCACCTTCTCACCCTCCATCACCTGAAAGGAGGCTGTAGCCAGATGAGGGGCAGCCTCTTCTTCCAGGCAACCACTGACAACACAAGAGGAAATGGCCTCAAGCTGCACAAGGGGAGGTTCAGGTTGGACTTCAGGGGGAATTACTTTACAGAAAGGGTTATTAAATATTGGAATGGATTGCCCAGGGCGTGGTGGGGTCATCATCCCTGGAGGTGTTCAAGGAACAACAACTGGATGTGACACTTGGTTCCATTGTCTAGCTGACAAGGTGGAGGTCAGTGCAAGATTGGACTAGATCTTAGAGGTCTTTTCCAACCTAAGTAATTTTGTGCATTAAAATACAGGGAAAATAAGATTAACAGGGCAGATACACACAGACCAATGGTCAGCACCCTTACCTATCTCAATCCTGCACTTAATCACTGCAGACTATCCTATATTCTTATTAAATCTGATTTCTTTCTCCTGTGTGGGTGTGTGAACATTAATAAACTCCAAGATGCACAAGCCAGATAGCAGAACCAGAGGTCTGAATATCTCCAACCGAGGTGTCAGCAACCGGATAGACTCAATTTCCAAAACCAGCTACTAGAGAAATGGGAATGTATGTTTCAAGACTTCAGTCCTTGCCAGCTGAAGAGAATATGATTGTTTGTAGTTTCCATGTCTGTATGACATGATTTTAGATGTGTTCATAGGGATGCCAGTAAAGACACTGCTCTCTGTGCTGATCTCTGTAGCCAGCTCTGTGTGTGTCATGTATTTTGTGTGTGTGTGCATGCACACACAAGTGCACCTGTTCACCTCTTGGAATCTGTACTCACTGGACCTGAGGACAGAGAACCACAGTGGTCTCACACCTACTGGGCTGGAAAAGGAGGGACATCGCTGGATCCCAAGGCCAGCCACCTTCTGACATTGTACTGAATTGCTGCTGCTCTGAAGTCTTTTCTGTCTTTGATAACCCAACCCAAAGCATTCCATGATTCTGTGGTTTTCACTGAAATGGTAGAGATCTGTGCTTTGAATAATTTTCTATGTATAAGAAGTCATTTGCATTTTATTCCAGGAGCATCCTCTTGGTCCCACAAATGCACACTGACCATTAGAAAACTCTGGGGTGGAGCTTCATCTGGCATAAACTTGAAATGGAACTTCAGACTAGGATTAAATCCACATATGTTCTTACCTCATTATTTTATCAAATGTTAAGTTCTCTAAGATCAAAAACTTAAACTGCACAGAATGAGGCAATGTGAGGTTTGCATTTCTGATGCTGTTTGAGCAAGAGCCATCTTTAACCAAGACCAGTTGTGAGAATACATGCTAACACCATCCTATGGGTTTGCCTCAACTCTCTTGACGCTATTTCCCTTCTATGTTTGGAGCCAGTTTTTATAAATTTAGCACATGCAAATTCCTTTGGTGCACTGCTGCCAAGCTGGCCATGTGTACATGCAAAGATCAATTTTTCCTTTGAGCACGGCTTATAAGCATGCACATGTTCATATATGCATATATGCAGCTGTGTAGGACCAATTTAGAACAAAAGTCAGGATAGCAGTGGACACCTCCACTGAAAAAAAAACCAAAAAAACCCCCAAAAAAACCACAAAGAAACCCCCACAAACACAAAAAAAAGGGGAAAAAAAAGCCAAAGGAAAAGCTCCATCTTGTACCAGGCACAGCTCTCCAACAAAGAGCAAATGACTCTCACATCTAGTCTGGCTATAGGCTACTGCCCTCCTACAAGCTTCAAACTGTTGTCATTTTACTTCACTCAGATGATTCTCATTATAACTGGGATGACTGCTGAGTTAAAAAGTCAGTGTATGAATCATTTCATCAACTCAGTTGTCTGGAATTTTGCTTTTCCATGCATTTCCTCGTTGCTACAGGGATCACCAGTGTAAAACACGTTGTAGCTGCATCAAATTTCCTTTTGCTGTTTTAACTCTACAATTGCCTGTGAGCAGATACATATTTGCTGCTATCCAGCTTCCTAACCACTGATGATCTGTGCCTTCACTGCCTGCCTCACAGAAGTCACAAAGAGTTACAAATATTTACACTGAGGTTAAATCCAGCTTCTGGGACAAAGCCTCTGCACTGAGTGCCCATGTTCTGCTCAGGCAAGGAAAAAAAAACAACCCAGATGTTCAGTTTAAGCCTAATTTAAGCCATGTCATTGCTCCATGCACCATCAGATTTCATCCATCTTTCCATACATGGAGGTGGCTCCAGAGCACTGCATCTTTTTCCATAGCCATCACCCATGGCACCTCCTCCCACACTGGAGCAGAATGAGGGTTGTTTCCACCGGATTTTAACCTTGCCAGTGGAAGGATGTATGCATCTAAGTGGCTCTGAGCACTAGTCACAGGAGAGGCTTCTGCTTCCTTACAGATTTACACAGAGAACAAAAAATAACTTTTCCCTGCTATTAGCATTTACTGTTCATGTGACACACTCCTTCTTTTAGCTGTTTATTTGAACTATATTTACTAGCCCTATGATAGCTATAGTACAGTCCAGTGTGTTATACATCATCATCTTACAGTCCTGTCTTTTTTACCTTTCCCTCTTGCTATCTAAACACTGCACCATTGATATGTTCTACCTACAGTCACTCTGCACAGTACTGTACTAGATACCCCCTCATCCCACATCTGTCTAGGTCCACCTATCAGCCTCCATTCCTGTATATTATACTTTGCCTTTTTCAGTAAAAGAACATTTTTGACGGATTCTCTTCAGTGGAATGCATTTTTTTCCTGGTACAGAATCCAAAACACATCTAGCAATCTTTCCCCTTGAAGCCTGTATTAATTTGAAAGTACAGGACTACAGCAGGTTTTATAATTTCAGGGTGGGCAGTACAGAAATGGTTTTTCCTTGTTTTGTTCTTAATCTTATAAAAAACTGTACTCACGTTTTCAGAGTAATGCCCCCCTACTTTTTCATTACTACCTTGTATTACCGGTAATCAGTCTGTACATTCAGAGGCTTAAGTTTCAGTCCATAGAAATTATTTAGGGAACTAGTATATTTGAATTCCTGTATTGTGGAAACAACACTAACCCCAGCTTGAAGTTAGGGAATATTTGATGGATGTTTTAAAATTGTACAGAAAGAAGCACTTCCTACACTTTTATTCAACAGCTGATTAAAAAAAAAAATCAGTTAGAACAGGATATATGGATTTAGCAGCACCTCTACCTTAATCTCTATGATTCAACTAAATAGATTAATCATTAATGGACAGTGAAAAAAGTTTAAAAGCTTGGCAGGAAAAGCTGTCAGCCTTGTGCTTTCATTTTCTAGTGCCAGCTGTGATTTTGGGAAGAAGAGAGAAGACAACTTGGGCTGCTTTTGATCACCATCTAGTGCATGAATTAAAGAACTGCACAGGTTTAAGGACTGACTTACCAATTTAAAGTTAAGCAGCAGGAGGATTAACAATTCTTTTCATCATTTATAGAAGACCTCAAATAGGCTTAGTGAACTTGAAAAAGCAGGAATTTCCAGATGCCCCTAGCTGCCTGATGAAAGTCAGATCTTCCATGAAAATACTGTTTTTTAGTAGTCATGACTGTGATGGTCTAGGGATATAAAGAAAGCAAGACCTGCATAATGAAATTGTGTCTCTTTCAGTCCAACTTACTTAGTGAGAAGGAGCAATGGTTTCAAGCAAGGAGTCCTTTCACCAAACCTCTTCCATGTGTTTAAATGCTACATTCTTTTCATTGTTTTCTGATTATTTTGTCAAGACAGAAACACTATTTGCAAAATTCTTCACTTAAAAAATTTAATTGTGTGCATTGTTATAATTAAAGCCCGCATTCTGATGGTGCTTCAATATTTATCCATGCAATGGGGACTTCAATGTTGGTAAATCAGTAGGATAACTGGACAGAGGAATACTATCAGTACCACTGGGGATAAAAGCTTTAGGTGCTGACCATTGTAGATGACTCAGGGCAACGTGGACTACGCTTTCCAACAGTACTGGCCAACCAAGTCCAATTCTTGAATAACAGACTTGCTTTTCAGAAACCATACTGTGGCTCCACCCACAAAAACTCAGTGTCTTAACCCTCAGGAACTTATTTTAAGAGACCAAAACAAAATAGAAAATGTCTTTACTAAAACAAGCTTATACCTTAAATATTAAATATTGATACTGTGAATTTGCATCAAAGATTAGCAAGAGTTTCAGGAGACACCAGGAAGAAAACTTTGCCTGTAGATAGCAGAAGAGCCTTCTTTTTAAGGGAAAAAAATGCTTCCTTCGTCCCATTTTCTTATGAGGCCAGGTGAAGGAGCAGTCAAAGACGCTTCAACACCGTGACTTACCAGTAGCCTAGAGTCACTATTATACAATATCTACCTATGCAAATAACCTCATACAGCAACAAGCCAGAAATAATGTCTATAGGTATCCCTTCTGAATTCAGACCATTATCTGAACTCTCAGGGAAAAAAAAATAAAATAATAATTTAAAAAATACTAACTCCTCAAATATTACTGTGTTCAGACTCCATACAGAACACTCAAATGCCTAGGAAGAACTGTAAAATCCTTACAAGTTTCATATTTTATTTGACATTTATCTCTTGATGATAATTGTTCAATTCATCTTATTCAAGGTAACTTTTTAGTCTAAACCTTGCAAATCAGTATATAACTTTAAACAAAGGATTGAAAGGCAAGGGGGGAAAAATAAGAAAGAAAAAGCTCATGCTACCAGGAAAGTAGGAGAAAATTCATGCTTGCTAGTTTATTCTTTAACAGCTCATGCCTTCAAAATAGAGTTTGCAGTATTACTGAGGAAAATATGTTGATTTAAGAAGTGGAAGAAATTTCTTGCCCCCCTCAGACACAGGGTTTTTTCCCGTGACTGCACCTAAGAGACATTAACCGCCTGAGCGCTAATTAGCAGTTCCAGGGCATTGCTGTCGTTCTGGTGCCCCCCGATGGTCACCTGCCTCTACTACTGCCGGCGGCGGCAAATCCTCTTGGAAAAGCCGTGCTCCAGAGGTGACCCCCAGCTGCACGTGTAGCTCTTCAGCCGGCTGGACCCGAGCGCTGAGCCCTGACACAGCTACGGACGCAGCAGAATTCCCGTCCTTGGGATCAAGAGCAGAGCATCCGGGGCAGGTCCTCCAGCCAGGTCCTAGCCACTATCCCCAACCACTTCCAGCAGAGCATTTTGGCAGCTTTGGCAGTGAGATCTCCAGTCAACACAACTACCTCATAGCTATTGTTGATTGTGGAAAACAACCTGATTCACAAGCACAAACGCTACCCAGAATAGTTTGTGTTGACCTTTCAAGGTCATCTGGTCCCACAACCTTGCAACAAGCAGGGAAACCTTCAACTACATCAAGGTTGTTCTAAGCGCCATCCAGCCTGACCCTGAATCTTTCCAGGGATGGGATATCTGTAGGAATCTACATTTTATTAATCAAACTGAGGCATCATTCAAGCAGTTAAGACACCCATCACTGGATACCCAGCACTGGCCTTGTCTTACCTTCCTTCCCCAGCAGTCACCACGTCCCGTTACTATACATTGACACATCACATCACAGACTCTAATTCACACAACCATCAGTTTTGCACACCCTGTCCCAACTCACCAGTGGGGTGGTGCAGACGCAGTATGATACATCTTCATTTCCAACCATATTGTGGCCCAAAGAAATTACTCACTGGTCTGTAAATCAACACTCCCC
This sequence comes from Cettia cetti, assembly GCA_013401135.1. Lineage (NCBI taxonomy): Eukaryota > Metazoa > Chordata > Aves > Passeriformes > Sylviidae > Cettia > Cettia cetti. The sequence continues at coordinate 14,628 of VZUI01047562.1, read as the reverse complement.
CCTGTGAACTCATCACAACCTGACTATACTCAGTGAAGCCTAAGGAAAAGGATGGTGACAGTCTCAAAGACTGTTTTAAAATAATTAATTTCAAAAAAACTTCAGGTGGAAAAGATAGATGAAGGCTTAGAGCTCTTTAAGAAGAGATTAGATGGCCAAAAGCTGCAATCCTTCAATCAAGAAATAAGACAGCTTTATCTAAAAGCCCATCTCGATTTATTGGCAAAGGGAAGATAACAAAGCAATATTTAACAAGTTGAAAGAGGGAAGCAGATCAGATAGCAATCAATACAAACGCGACATGAAGAAAATTTATCAGAAGGAGAAGAAAACCTTGATTGACAGGACTAAGGAAATAAAAAGCAGTTTAGTATGTACATTAGGGATGACTGAAGCCCTATCCATGGTTAAATCATTAAAAATGCAGGCAAGGCAGAAATGTTCAATAAGCTTTCTTTTTCTGCTGGGAGGGATTCCTACCACAAATCTGATGAGCTTTCCCAAGCCATTGGTAGCCATTGGGATGTTAAAGATCTACTGAAGAGAAATTGTTAGGTCTATAGGCCTGGATGGCTAAGATTAAAAACAGCTCACTGAAGCTGTGGATAATTTTTGGGGATATTGTGGAAATTTCAGAAAACAAGCACTAGTATAAGAAGTGGTAAGGAGATAGACCTAGTGAAATAAGGTTGCTAAAGTCAATGTGAACCTAAAGTTAAAAAAGAAAAGTTCATGCTGGATTGAATTTATGAGTTAAAGGGTAAGAAAATACAGAAATTCTAAAATTTATAGAAACAGATTCAAAATGCAGGTTTTTGTTTTCAGTTATATTTATATCTTTGCCAAGCACCATGTTTTTGGGTCAGCCCACCTTCATTATTTTGCTGATATTTCAAGTTTTCTTGATGATTTATTTGCACTTAGTGCATTAATAGGAAAGCCTTACACAAGCCATTTAAATGAAAAATAGCAGGAACAATTCACACAGGAACAGCACAAAAAAATTAGGACCACACAATAGGAATGCAGCAGAACTAAGCAAGATTTGAATAACTAGCATATCTCCCCACACAGGAAAAACAGAGCTTCAATCAAACATTGCTGCTAGTGAGGCTCCACAGAGACCAGGATTAACCTTGATGCTGATCCTCACTGTTTGTTTTCTGAAAGTCAATAAATGACAGCTGATAGCATTTGCAAGTGAGATTCACGAAGGGAGAAAAGCGAGGAAGACAAGCCATTGCACAGGCCTGAACTGCTCAAACCCACTCAAAAGGTAAGTTATGCATGCAGAGAAAAAAACCAGAGACAGCTCAAAATGGATGACTACCCTAAAAACAGTAACTCTGAAAAGACTAGGAGTTAACAATAAAACAAAATTCATATGAACTTCCATGTTAAACATCAGAAACCAAAAATCCTTCCTGGCAAGCAATTGACTTCTCTGCAAATGTTTTCCCTCTACACCCAAGCCAAAAGTAGCTTTTAAAAGTTATGTCAAGAGGCAGAGTACAAAGTTTTGTAATTAGGTCATTTATGTGAATGCTTTAAAATGGTCAAGACTGCTCTTAAACGAAGATTCCCAGATCATAGGACCACTGGTTTATCTGGGATGTCAGATTGTTTTCCATAGGTCAATGGGAAAAATAACCCAAACCACCCAAGATGTCTTGACAATTAATTTTGTTCTCAAATTAGTAATTTATACACACAAGAAAACTTTTCATTTCAGCATTCATCATGTATATTTATATATGTATGTATGTATGTATTACAGTGCCTCTCAAAGAAATACAGTAGAAGAAAAAATGTAATACGATCCACAATTTTATAAGCAAGTGCACAGGCATTAGGGAAACAATTTTATCTCCACATACATGTGGAAACACAGGTGCTGACAAACACAGGTGCTGGCAAGCAATATATAGTTCAGACATTTGTTGGGGTTCTTTACAATAATGAAAAATAGAAAGGATGATGATGGCAGCCACAGAAATAACTCAATGTCTAATGAAGGCCTAAAGATATGAATCTATTTAGTTTATAAACAGAAGAATGAGAAGTGACTTGATGATAACTTATGAGCAAAAGGGAAAAACACATCAGAGAAGGCTATTTTAGTGTGGATTTTTTCACCAAAAAAAGCTTTTTTTTTTTTCCCACCAAAGCAGTTTTTCACCACAACTTTGTACAGGAAGGCTAATTAGCTATTGAAAGGCGGTGCCAATGAAAGTGTTAGTTTTACCATTCCTTAATGTATTCCAGTCAAGAGTAGTTTCCTCTCTAGAATATGTGCTTATACAAAAGTCACTGGTCTACCCAGAGAAGAGTCCCCAGAAAACAGAGCTGACCAAGTAAACACTGACAGTACCCTAAAACAACCTCTAAACAGATATTTGATCAAATATTTGTGAACTATGTTTGAATTATGATTGTAATTTTTTTTAGAGGTGCTGCATTTGCCCAATTGCCCACATCCTTTGAAACTCCACTGTCACGGGAGTTCCCCACTTATGCCTGATATACCAAATACAGTGAAATATTTACCCAGATAGGCTAAGCCAATGTTGAAATTGTCACCCATGTTTCAGACTACAGTGGAAGCTCACCTTTCCTCTGAGGCAAAATAAAGACTTATTCTGTTCAGCAGTTGCTATTTTCTGGCTGGTAAAGCAGAAAGAATATCTTATTTTCCATCAAGCACATAGTAACTCATGTTGTAGCAGTCCATTAATTAAGGGTGAAACTCAAAGATTTTTTTTTTCCTTCTGTCCAACTCACTACAAAATGAACAATAAAAATCACTATGCTATTTATTTCATGATCACTATTATTGCACTATGGTCAATCCATTGCTGTTATTTTATAAACATCTCAAGCCCAACAGAATGTTGGGAGACACTTGTTTCATTCAGAAACCACCAGGGCTGGTACCCCCACCAATACCACCAGAAAGATTTGTAACCAGAGGAACTTTGAGTAGTGTAGAAATTATTCATTTGAAAAAACACCACCAGCAGACCCCACTACTACTCACTCTTCATTCATCTACCTGCAGCTTCTGATATTCAAGTACCTTTATATCTAAAGCACTCAGAGAAGGTCCTGTTACCACATCCTTAGAGAGGGAAAGGCAGCCCTTTAAGAAGGTGCCAAGAAATGGTGCCTTCCATTCCACATTGCAGTTTAACAGGTGCAAAAGCAAGACAAATCATGCATCAACAATTAAACAACTGCTAAAAATGATTTTTTGCTTGGCCATGCTCCTTGCTTCACCTCTCAGTGAGATTCATCCTATGCACATGAGCAAGGGAAGGGATAGATATTGCTGTTATCCTACACATACCCTTCAGCATTGAAATACCAATTATTAGCGAGGTTAATGAATATATATAACCATAATAAAGGAATATATATAGCCATCATGTGATGCCAGTGGCTCTGGTGGGCAGTTCCCTAGTTCACCCTAAAATGTTCACTGCAAACGCTCACCTAAAAATCACCTCAGTCATCGACCCCGTTCAGTTCATACTCCCACTGTAAAACAGATCCTCTGAGCTGCATACTAAAATCCTCCCAGAGCCAAGGAGCCACAGCCTGGGCAGCTGCAGGAAGGCAGCTCGAGGAGCAGCTTACAGGCACAAGGTGAAACAATGCAGTGAGAACACGATGGTCCTCGAGGAGCACCATTAAGTGACAGGGGACTGACCTGGGCTGCATGGCTGCCTCGCTGCCCCAACCCTGAGGGCCCCAGATCAGCCAGCACAGCCTGCCCTAGGCTGCCACAGCCACACAGAGCGGCCCTGGCACACCACCCCAGAAAAGTTCAAGGGTCTCAATCTTGCCAGGATTCCTACAATTTAATTCCAAGCCTTTTTCTCTGTCAGGGTGCTACAAAAATCAACTTTTCTTCTGCCATATTTAAATAGGAAAAGAATTTATCCCTTGTGCAAAGCACAGAGCAGCAAGTCCAAAAAACCCTTCTGTTACTGCTTTTTTTCTGAAACAAAACTATACATCCTCCCCATACCCACACAGTACCACCTGTGCAGCTTCAGGCTTGCAAATTATTGCTTTCCCATCACCAGGAGACCAGTTAGGATCCTTCAGAGAGCCCCTGTGGCTTCTCATATGAAAGGAGTAAATTCAGAGCTGGCAGACAGATAGATCATCTTCACAGACCCAGAGAACATGTTCAGTGCTCCTGAGGGACCATTCTGCAGACACCCAGGACAGAGATGAGATAGCCATGAGTCAAGTATACTGGAGGTACTCTGAAATGCTAATGTCTCTCAAGGACTGTTCTTCTCATTTGCAGAAAATTAGAAGGTGGAAGGGGCAGAAAAGGGAGTTTATTGTTCCCCTGAACATCAGATAAAATAATTTAAGTCAGTGCATTAAAATATGATTACAAGTTGTTATAGAAAAATAGATTATAGAGTTTTTATTCAGGTAAAAACTTAGCACAGAATGAAGCTTCTAGGGACATCAGCACTCCAATACTTAGACATTCCCAGAATGCTTCAATTATTGAGTTCCCCTGTGATATATACTGGGTTTCATTTTGATCCACAGGCTATTAAACATGATCTATGATACTTTCAGAAAAGCACTGGTTTGGAGTTCAACCTGTAACTCGAACTTTTTTTCTTCTATCCTTGGTTATTAATGTGCATACAGCACTGAGAGAGCAGAATGAAGGGGTGCACAGATATTCAGGAGCACAGTGCTGCTTTAGGAGAACAAAGTCCATAAGGTCAGACAGAACAAACTGTGTTGAGTGTCATGAAACTCTGTTTTCTTGCTAAAAGCAGCGCTCTTCACATAGAGGCACAAAAGGCCATATAAAATATTAGCCAATATGTTCTAACTCAAAATGAAGCAAAGGAAATGTAATTAGTCCCATTTAAGCAGAGGAAAATACATGCTGATTGGGCAAACAAGTGCTATGTAGTCAGGAATCTGAATGCAGTTTTTCATTGTCAGGGTGACCAAACACCTGCCCAGGGAGGTTATGGAGTGCCTCATCTTTGGAGATATCCCAGGAGGTAAATACACACCCATATCCATGTGTATGCATAGGAACACACATGCATTTATCTTGAAACAGTTGGACAGTTCTAAAGAGTGTCACAGTGTTGCATTACAGAATAGGTTTCTTTATTTTCTATAGCAAGTAATGAACAAAATACTCTTCTGTGGGGCAGCATGACTCCAAGTAAGAAGTACTTATTTTCGTTGCACTATTGAAAATGATGAAAGGTACAAACAAGGATGACATTGAAGTGCTCTTAATGCAAACAAACAAGCAAACGAAGAGAGATGATAAACTCTTACATCCATTACAAATTCCCTTTTGTTTTCTATACTTAGAAAATAGTTTAATACTTGCTTTTAAAATATTTCATAGTTGACATAGTTTTCAGATTAACTTTTTCAATTCTGCCCAAACACAGAGAAAACAATTTCTGAGGCATATTGTCAGCTGCCCGCTTAATTTCTATGAATTGCACCATTTTCACGTAGCCCCCCCAAACATTCACCTTTCTGGAAAAGAAATGGGGTTGTTTTACCCTCTTGGTCTTTTCACAGTTTAAGAGATGCTTAACAATTGGTGCAAAGCATCTGCTGCTCTGGGTAACAGGTTGTTTCTATTTAAAAGCCATACAAATTAAAAAGTACTGTCTTTGTTCACACAGAAATAGCAAGAAGCTCTTACACAGTGCTTAAGTGCACTTTAGTCAATTGAGTCAGTGAAATAAAGCAGAGAATGCAGTTCCACTGAATCCCCACCACCTCTGTAGACCTATCAGATACAAAATAAGACTTTTTAGAAGCTTCCTGTATACAAACAGAAAAATTCATTATATGTGAAGCTTTTAACAATACAAAGATTCAAATATAGGTTATTTTCTATATCTGAACTGAAAGCTAGAATGACCCTCAGGTCTAAGGAGGTAGCATGCAAAAATTTTAAGATATTAGACAGGTGGAACCCATGCTTTCCCTGTAAGAAAGGAGTACACCTACACAAAATATTACCACCACCATAAGTGATTTGCTTTGGTCCTGAAAGAACAGTCATGTCAACTGTTCCTTTTTAACCTGCAGTACCATATTTAGCTTCTGGCCATATGGCTCCTAGTACCTGAGCCAGCTAAGATATCATCACAGATACAGATTACATACCATGATAGAAACACACCTTGCAGCATCTCCCTGGAAGGATTGCTCCTTTACTTTGAATCTGCGGGTCCCTTGTGATTTTATTTCCTAACAATATTTCTCTCCACTTTGTCTATTGCCCCCTGCTTCATTTCATGCCATTATGTGTATTACCACATGGAGAAATTATTGGACCCTCCATTATCCTTTAAAGGATTTCAAGCAAGAAACGACTAGTGTGAAACCTACTTCATCTCTGGAGATCTGAGCAATCTTGCTCTGCAGGTGGCTTAGGGGAGATGAAATCCTTGTTCAGCTTGAATGCAACATATGGAGCTGCAGCAGACTCTCTCCCTCCAGCTTTGATCGTTTCAGTAGGCTGAACACCAGGGATCAATAGACCTCAGTCTCCAGTGTGCCTTGAACACGCACAGCTTAATGGTAAGTCTCTGACAAAAGTTGCCCTGCACTCTCATCTAGTAAACCATTCAGCATCAAAATCATTGGGGTTTCTTCTTTTTTTTTTTTTTTCTCCCAAGAATTGAGGTGTAGTTTAGGCAGCTGTGCAGCAGTGTTTTTAAAATAGAGTTGTTTTGCTGCAAGATGTATTATTTGGCAACGTTGATTGTTGCCTATTTGCATTGAGACAGGTACCACTGACCTAACATATGTAAAGACTTCTGCATGAATGGGACTGCCTTTAACTGGAGCCCAACTGATACTACACACCCCTGAAAAATCAGTCTGGAATAAGGGGCAAGGTAGAAAGCTAGAACAGAAATATCTATGACTGTCATGTCATGAATTACTACAGTATCACTTAGGACTCTTACAGAAAGCATGGGCTGGGAGCAGTTCACACCCTTGCTTTGTCTTATTACAAGTAGTAATACTGTAGTTACAATACAGTCATACAAATATACCTCTGTTCTAGCCTCATACACACACCTGATATGATATGCCAGACATCCCACGAAAGAGCAAGTATGAGGTCAGGTCACTCTCACACACCATTATATGTGACTGAAAATTAGGCAGGTGTACAACCTCAACAATGTAAAATACATGCTGTAGTGCCCCTAACACCCGGGTCAAGTGCTAAGGTGAAATGGACACTGTCAAGTGCATTGACTCATGCATTGATTCCCACTTCTCCTGATGAAGACGTTCCCAGCCAATTCAGGCCCTTAGACTAACATTACTACTTCAGTAATCATGCAAGAATAAATATAAAAGAGAATAAAAGCATAAATTCCAGCTATGAGCAGATACACAGTCAGAAACCAAAATATTCTACTTTGAATTAACAAATTTTTTTAGAGCATGTTACTTTTGTATTCTTATAACCCAATTCTATGGAGGATACATTTAAAACAAAGTAATGTTAAATACCTTGTTTAATTAACAACTACAGTCGCTTTTGTACCGATGAGTTATATAATACTGCACAAAAAGACACATATTAAAAGGGAAAGTGTGCAAATCCCTCATTAACGAGGTATTGAAACACTGCTATAATTTTTCTATGCTATTATATTATACTGTACTGTTTCTTCTCATTTATCAAAGCTTAGACCTTTCTTCTTAACAATAACAGTCATTTATATGCAGGCAAACTACAAAAATTTTATTCATCTGCTGCTGTGTATTATGCAGTATTAGTTGCAAAATAAGAGATGTTGTTACTTAAAAAAATTAATGCTTATTTTATTATTAAACTTCTGAGCATCACCTTCTGCTGAGGAATGGTCACACTACAACGTAAGTCCTGATTATTATCATGTTACTCATTTTGTGACTTCGGTGCTTGTTGTGCCTCTCTCCCTTAAGGTCCTTGCCTGCAGCCCTGCCTCCAAGGGGCCTCCTGACCTCATCTCTCCTGGAATGCTGTATTTCTACCCCTCTTGAACACAATACTGAGAATGCAGCTAGGCCCATTCAGTTGGAAGAAGATTTTGCAGCCCTTCTCTCCAGAAGCCTGTGAAACAAAAATCTAAAAGAGCACACAGCATGCTGAGGATTTAGCATGCTGTGTGCTCTTAGTAAATAATGCAGCCAATCAAGAATCATGGCACCTCTTAGGTTCCCCTTCTGAATAATGAAGTCTTTCCCAAGGGTGCTAGTGACTGCAGGTTGCCTAAGTCATGATCTGGAAGCTGCCTTTCTTGTTCTCCATATTAAAGATGGTGGGAAACCAACCAATTCCTCAAATAGCTTCCTTGGGTAACTGCCTTGGGTTTTATAGGGTGAATCTGAAGATTCTGTTGACCTTGATTTCTCTGACAAATCAAATTTCTTCAAAAAGCCTCTTCAGAGGGCCCATCTGATAAGCTGAAATGACAATCTACCTGCCCCTGGAAGGTCTAAAAGAAAGATTGCCAAGGCAATCTCTTCCACCTGTAGATTTTTGTTTCTTGAAGTCCACAACAGATTTGAAGGGTGCTTTAAGAGAAAGAAAAGACATTGAGGGGTGGCACTACTGAAGTCTAGATAAACAACATCCACAGCCTTTTCTTCATCACTTAGCTGGTCACCTTGTCATGGAAGCCAACGATTTGGCCAATATAACTGCCATATATTTCTGTGCAAATCTTACCATTTGTTTTCCTGTTATTTGTTGTGGCCCTCCACTGAAACTCATGTCAAACTGAGCTAGAGGCTAGAGGCAGTAGGCTACTTGCTATCGTAAGTTACTTATGCAAAGAAAGTTCACAGAAGCCTGTCTCTGTCGTTACTCTTCAAACACACACATTAAAGTATCATTTAATTGTTTCCTTGTTCAAGTATGAGAAAAACTCAAAGTGTGGTACACAGGGAGGCCAGCAAATCAAATAACATTTTGCACACAAATCCTAAGTAGAAATACACTTTTAGTGGCAAATTTGGGCCTTTCTTATGCATAAACCTGATTTCACTGCATTTAATACTGTGTTTATAACTTATGTAGTTTTTCTTTTGTTCGTCCAAAATGCAGAGGACAAACTTTGCTAATATAACCAACTGGAGAGCTTGTTTTACCTTCCCATTCAAGTCTTGTACTATAATCAGCAGATCCTTTGAATACTGCTGAATCTGGTCCTTGATTAATTTTTTTTATTTATACAACAAAGACCACGAGATTCAGGGGTTGCCAAGGCAACACCTCTTCAACCTCCTTGCATTTATGCTTTGATATGAAATCTCTCATTACACAAATGTATCACTACACCATTCAGCATGACAGGCTATTTTACAAATATGCCTGCAGATAACAGATGTATTCTTCTTTTAAATAGGAGAGAAAGGCTGGAATAAGTTTATTTTTTGCTGAGTTGAAGGGAAGAGGGTCAAAACAGCATTCCAAGCTATACAGGCTTTAGCAGGACATTACTATTTTAAAATGACTTTGCACCCTGATCTTTCTTTTGCAGCCAATAAATTTTGTATTACTTGGCCAAAAATCCTCAAAAGGAAAGGAAGGAAACAAAACAAAACCAAAAAACACCAACCACCAACTGCACCACACAAGTAGAGTCTGAGACTGAGATGCTAGAATTTTGAGTTTCTGAAACTAACAACTGTGTATAAAAGCTTTACTGGGCCAGTGGAAATCTAAAACTCCAGCATATGTTTTTTAGAACTACAAAGCAGGCAAAATTTAGTAAATCACAAAATTCTTACTAGGAAGCAACTGCCACTTTTTGAACCTAGATTTTGAGTTCTAAAGTGGTACTTAGAAATAAACCACTAGCCTTCTTTACTGAGCAGTATTCGTTACACAGTACTCTACCTACAGTTATGCTCCTGAATCCTTTGGCAAAGCCAGGCTCCTGCAGGAGGAGGGGTCTGTTAAAGACAATTACTTCTATGTTGTCTTTTAGTCTGCAAGACTAAAATCTGAGTTTCAGCAGACTACAAAGTGATCCAGAATGACCAAGATGTGGCTGGCTAGGTTAGCAGCAGCATGACAGTAGGATAGTTCCTATCCCTCCAAACCCTTCCTTGTGCCCTAGCATTCTCTGTGCTGCCAGGAGGCTTTCCAGAGATGCCATCACCAACAATCAGCTAATTCTACATCATCTGCAGGCATTTCAGTATAAGCTGAGAAAGCAGACTTTTCTAAAGAAAAGATTGTTACAAGAAAGAATATGCATAGATATTTGTAGGTATGGAGAAAATACAAAAATTGAAACGTTATCTGCTTATGTGTTTTAACTTCTTCCCTCATTCCCATTTCTGGCTTGTAATTTCCAGTTCAGCTTTTCTCACCGTTACCCTGTTACACACCGACCATCCTCACCAGTAAACAAAATAAATCCTACGGCGCGTTGCCAAAAGAAAAGGAGCGAAATTCCCACTGGGGGGCGCATACAGAACTAGCAAAGCAATTGTTGTTCTATCCCGACAATTATGTCAGTTCCAGGTCAGAGACAGCAGCCTCCAGTCTGCAGTGACAAAGTAACACCACTTACAGATACTTCTAGTTGGATCTAGAAGCAACTCCTCAATTAGCACAGAGGGCCCGTTTGCATGGTTTCTACAAGAAGAAACCTCTCCTCACTTGTGAAGAATGGCACTGGAAAACGCCTTGCACAGCCGGATCGTTTATGGGCAAAAGCATAACCATCTGCTGCTGCCTCAGTGCACTGCTCAGTGTTCAGGGCATGGACTATCTCGGACCACCTAACTGCATCCAAAGCCTTGCTGCAATGTTTATAGGACCAGCTTCACTACACAGCCAACTCCTACTGTAATCTGAAAAGATCAAAGTGGTGTCAGATTGTGGATGTGCACAGAATTCCCAATTTCACGCATAACAGAGGAATGTACCATTCATGCTGTCCTTTACTTCCGCCATCGTTGTGTTGTTTTCTCACTCCCTAAATTGTTTAGGTGATGAATCAAATGACCAGTTAGTGTTCCAAATCCTTCAGGCTTCTATCATCTTTCTGTTTTGAATGTAGAAGAATCTGAAGAGCACAAATTTCACACCTGAAGTTGAAGGCTCCATCATTTAAAACAAACAGCCTCCCCCCACCCAAAAAAAGAGAGAAAAAAAAAAAAAGTAAGCTTCTGAGAGACACATTTTATATTTTATGTAGGACAACAAGAACGCTGACATCAGAATCAGGTATCACGCTACCATCCAGTCAGTTCTGACACATTTCCATATAAAGTGTGCCATGGAAACTGGAGAAGAGCCAGGACAGCAGAAAACCTCCAGGGTTATTTTGCACAGGACTATGCAAATTCTTCACAAAGCTGAGGACTTTAGAGCTGAACAATTTCCTTATCAACTTTCACCAGCACTAAAACTCATATAACTAGCCTTAGAAGACAGCATGTTATTCTGAACAATATTGCTGAACAAGTAGTTGAATAAAATCAATTACTTGCCCTAGGGACTTTAAGACATATGTTTCCTTAATTATTGTCAGTTATGCAGGTCAACAAAAAGGAAGATTGATTTCTGGATAAACAGAATAACTGTGATCTTAAAATGTGGTGTGAAAAGAGAAATTGTGAATGAAAGAATTTTAATGCTCATTTTAGTGATATTATGGGAATATTCAGGAACTGCATGCAATCAAGAAACTGTCACAGCCCCATCTGTCTATCAACGGCACCATGTAACAACCTCTCCAGGCTTATTGCTCTTATCATTTACACCTTGCTGATCAGGATGCATTCCTTCTTGTCCAGCAATATATTAGTATTGATTAATGTAAAACAATGACCATGCTGGTTGCATCAGCAATGGCAATTGATCTTAGCTGAAAAAGTCAAGTCAGTCTTATTTTTTCTGACCCAGTGCTGTCATCTCATCTGCTCACTGATACATGTTGTGCCCCAAACCGGTCCTCAGCATCCAAAAAAGCAGAGTAATCCTAGGCCTATCCCTGTAGAGAATCAGGGAGGTGAAATAACATGTTTTCACTGTGAAACAAGCTCACTTATATAGTGTCAAACTACTTCCCAGCAGTGTCAAAAATAACTCAACTAACAATCATAATTTTTTGTTTCCTCCAGGAGAGAAATTTGTGTCATTTCCTAGGGAGCTTTGGTCTGTTGTGTGCTAATTTTTTTTTTCAGACTTTTGCGGGGAAGAATGAAATAGTTTATGTCTTAGGATTTGGGATTTCTTAGTTTTTCATCAGAGGAGATATAAGAATCAAGAAAATGTCACCTTGCCCATGAAAAGAGTGGTTGAGATCTGTAGCAGTGGTCAGTTCTTGGAAGAAATTGCATGCAAGCTTCTTTGCTTCCGAATCCTTTCCCAAAAACACTGGCTAGGAAACCTGTATTTCCAGCATCAATCTACCTATATTGGTACATAAAATAAAGGCAGGTATCTATTCCCTACCCTGACTGGAAGCACCATAGAGTAACAGAGCAAAGAAACTGTAATTTACACTCCATAAGCCACTCAAATATACATGCTTAAAGCCATTTGTTGTGCTTCATCCCTTCCCTCCTTGGTGCCATCTGTAGCCACATTAATCAAACAGTGACAGTTGCAGCATTGTTCCTTCTATGCTTTCCAGTTGCTCCTTCCCAAATCCTCACTCCTCCATGAGTAGATGAGCTGTTACTCAGCTCTATATGCATACATATATACATATACACACATACATACATATATATGTATACACACATTCATAAGCCCTCCACACTAGGGAGAGGATGGGAAGCCCTAAACAAAAGGAACATGATTTTGTGAAAGTCTGGTGAATGCCAAGCCCTTGCATCCATACTGTGGCTATGCATGGATCTGTACTTCAAAATTGTACTTTCCAAAACAATATGGGTGGGATTAAGGAAGATCTATCTCCTAAAGACACCAGCCTCCAGCAAAAACTGAAAGCAGTTCCTGTGAAAGCTGCTGAAATGAGAACAGTTGTTACAGGAAGCATGTATATAAACTATGTAAGCTTGTTTACATAGTATGCAGATAATATACACATCTATATTCTAGTTTAAATTTATAGTAGGAAATTCTATGAAAAAATAAACACAGAACACCAAAGCTCTTTCAGAGATGAGCAAACAATTAATTAAATTCAATTCCTCACAAAATAACTTATTCAGTAAAACATAATACCACAATGTCTAGTGGCTTCTTAATTAAGTCTTAATTATTGATTTTCCACTAATAAATTCAAAGTTTTACTGCTGCTTTTTTTTCCAAGATGTTCATGATTTTCTATCAGGATGGCAAAGAGTTACAAAAACACTCACCTGTGAAGTTTATCCCACAGTCTTTTCCCATTATATTCCTGTTGTCATTGATGTTTAGCATCAAAAATATATTCTTAAGCATTTCCTTGCTTGCATTATCATAGATTATCACAGACAATGCAAGCCAAGTTCCAAGGCCAGCAGTAAGTATATGAAACAGGTAATGAATAATCTGTCTAGACAAGAGATGCACCAACACTGTTGCTCTTCTCTCAGTTCTGCCAGCTGCTAACAGCTTGGATAACAAGCTGAATATTTGTTAATGCTTACACCTCTACCATTAAGGAAAAAAATAATTAGATTTGTCTGAACCAATAAAAAACTTAAATCTTACCAACATCTATTTAAGAATTATATCTCCAGACTACTGAAAGGTTATAATGGTGAGCAAAGCCAAGGGCTATTCCACTTTTTTATCTGGCACACAGATAAATCAGTAAGCCTCAGGCAGCATGTGACACTCACCTGGTGCAGCTTTTGCCAAAATTCAGGTCCATCCTCCATTTTTCTTAAGCTCGGTGGAATGTACCAAAAGCAGACGTTTGCATACTCCGGCTACACAAGAGAACAAGTGACTGTGTGTAAGATGCAATAGATGGGACAGGGATACATATTACAGCTTTTCAAAGTGTTCTGCTTTTTTTTCTTTTTTTTTTCTTTTTGGGGGGAGGGGGGTGAGTTTATATCATTTCCTATAAAACTTTCTTTTCCAAGTCACCTTTTGTTTCCTTTTTTTTTGAAACTAGAAATAATTTTTCATATTATCCATTCTTCTTCTTGCTGCTAGGGGCTCCTTTTTAATTTCTTCTTTCTATATCCATCTTTAACTCTATTTTACTCAGTAAAAACTTTGGCTAGAAAAAGTATAAGAAAGGCACAGAAAGGTAACTAACAGAATTCATATTTGAAGCAACTTTAAAGAATACATTTTCTTTTTAGTGTTTTGGGGTTTTTGGATGGAAATTTCCAATGATGCCTTTTATACAAAACACAAAAACTCAATTTTTGTGACCATTTAACACTTGCACACCTTGTCACTTTTCTACTGAACAATGCCAAGTGTCGCCTTGTTTTCCAGCCTTCAGCCTTGGAGTCAGAAATTTCATGTAAACAAAGTAATGTTTACAGAACTTTTATCATGTTTTGGATTCCTTTCTGTGAAAGGAATATTGATGGGCACTTTCTAAGACCAGTGGAGTTGAAGAGGTTGAACCTCAGTCTTCCAATCTGGTCTCCTTTTTAGAA
>VZUI01047560.1:0-35326 GCA_013401135.1 Cettia cetti | reverse complement strand
AGTGATTGCCCCCCTGTATTTGGCACTGCTGAGGCCACACCTCAAATCCTGTGTTCAGTTCTGGGCCCTCACTGCAAAAAGGACATTGAGGGGCTGGAGCATGTCCAGAGAAGGGAAACAGAGCTGGGAAAGGGTCTGGAGTGCAAGGCCTATGAGGAGCAGCTGAGGGAGCTGGGGGTGTTCTGTCTGGAGAAAAGGAGACTCAGGGGAGAACTTATCACTCTCTACAACTGCCTGAAAGGAGGGTGTAGTAAGATGGGGATTGGATTCTTCTCCCAAGTGATAGGACAAGAGGAAAAGCCTCAAATTGCACTGGAGTTTTAGACTGGATATTAGGAAAAATTTCTTCACCAACAGGGTTGTTATGCATGAGGTTGCTCAGGGAAGTCGCGGAGTCACCATCCCTGGAGGTATTAAAAATACATGTTGATCTGGTACTGAGGGACATACTTTAGTGGTGGACTTGGCAGTGCTGGGTTAATGCTTGGACTTAATGATCTTAAAGGTCTTTTCTAGTCTAAATGATTCTATTACTATTTATAATTTAAAACATTTATTGCACCAAGGCAAGATTTTGGGCGGGTTTTTAAACACTACTTCCTAAATTTCAAATGAGTACCATATGCATAATGAAATTACAATATTCTAATGTTACTCATGACTCTTTCATTTTGTGCCTTGAGATAGATGGTTACATATTTGTTTCTGAAGTAACATTTGCAATTTGGGATTATAGCAAAATATTTGCTAAAAAAGAGTGTGAATAGTTCACAGACTTGTCAGAATCCATCTGTTTGTGTCTATTAACGGGTGCATTCCCAGCTGTGGTCTTTCTAATGTAATAAATAAAAAGTTTCTTTCTCACTATAAACCCAATGGCTGAAATCTCCTTGTAAAATTGATTTATTTCAATAAAAATCTGTGCTTATGTTAAAGATACCTCTTAAAATGAGCACGACCGTGAGATGCCATTCACATATCATGTCAGCAGCCATCTGACACATAAACGACTCAGTCTCAAATAATTTACTACAGCATTTTTCTGGATAAGCTGTGAAGAAGCATGCCATTCACATCAGGATGAGGGGGACAGGGATGGGAAAAAAAGGTGTACTTAGCAGAAGAATGAGAGGTGTATCCCAAATAATCTAAAGGTTGGGACAAAGGCTTGGGTCCTCACTCCTTCATGCAATGAATACAACACAAATTTAAACAAGTATGCAATACGCTTTAGAGAAGCCCAAGCTATGAACCAATGTAGGAGGTCCCTAAATCTTTAGAAACACTTTTTTGTAATGCTATATGTAATTTTTTGGTATTTTGACTGAGAGAAGTTAAATTTCTAACTTTGGTTTTGACTTACTCTTTCACCATCCTCTTTAGCTATCCTTTTCTGGAGATGGCAGCTAGCCTCCATTTCTTCATTAATTGCAGCAACAGAAGACCATATACAAAGACATTTCAAACTAATTTTTGCTCAAATTCAGACAGATCTACACATGATCTGAGGTACATTTGAACTATGCTACTGTTCTTAGGCACTATCCCTTTAAATTCTTTCTATAACAAAACCAAAACCCCAGTTTTGTGGCTGTCTTTTAAAGTGCTTCTCTATTAAATGACCTGTGAAGGTTCAGGACCCTTCTGTATCACATGGCCTGAAAAAACAGTCCTCTCCAGGAAACATTCCTTGGTTTATCAAAGCACCAGTGCCATTCATTTAGCTCAGGCAACAGAAGAAATGAATTATCCCCACATTATTTTACATCTGTGACAAGTAAAATTTGTGAAGTATTTATAAAATTAAGCAAGCTATTTTGAAGTTAATAAACTTATCTTGCTGCTAAAGAAATACTTATGGTTTAAACAATTTCTTGCTAAGTATAAATTAAAAGTTATAGCGCTTTGAAATAGATTATGAATCAAATTCTTACAGCTCAAAGAAAAACAATATTTATAAGTTCCAGTGTCTCCTCTTCCACTGTAATACAGCATGTTGCTAGATCTGTAAAAATGATTTCTCTAAAAGGGTTTTATAGAAAAATCTTTTCTATATACTTCCTGTTCAACAGCAACAAAGAAAAAAATCAGTATCTCTATGAAATGATCCATTGAAATGCAATTCACTCTGGTTTTTACAAACAGTGGAGTTTAGTTTTGATCACTATGCTAGCTAAAAACCTCTTATTCTTTAATTCTCATAAATTTTGTTCTACTTTTACATTGCTAGGTATCCTGCTGCAAAAGCTCAGGGAATAAGGCTCCTGGGTGGCACTGTGTCCTTGAGGACAGAGAATGCCTTTAATGTTGCACTACCTTAATAAAACCAGCTGCTGTGTCTAATAGTGAGTGACGCACGATGTGCACGCACCCTAATTGACATTACTGTATGTAAATTACTGCCCTCTACTGGAACGACAGGCAGAGTGTTTCACATGAAATGGATTGTTTTGTAAAGTAATTACATTGATTGTTTAAGTCTGGTGTTTTATGGAACCAAGTGCCATGAATTTCGGGTGTTCCTGATCCCTTCTTGGAGCACAGCTGTTTGGCGCACACATATCTGTGTGCCTTTGAATATTTGCAGTACAAGGTGCACCAGGCTGGTCTGTTTGTCAAAATATTTTCCTTTTTTAACTGTAAACAGGATGTGCAAAGGAGCTACAGAAATGCACTCTTCTTGTGAATGCTCTAATGTCAGTCAAGGAACCTTCTACACTGTCATATATTTAAGCCAGTAATAATCAAAAGAAAATATCACAAATTCTTAATTAATTGAAAATAATATTCACAAATCCAAATTTTCAAGAATCACAAGACAGGCATCACTTCTTTAAAGTCATGAGGTTAGCTTGAAACTGGCATTTTACAAAATGAATTTTTTTCTTGGCTTTTCAGTCTCTGAAGTACACATTTTCTCTTTAAATTTGCTATGCAAATATGCTTAAGTAGAAGTGAAAGCTGGGTTTCTCAATAAATTTTTACTCAAGGAGATGATTTATAAAGGAGTTATGATATATAGCAGCACAAGATTTGGCCATGGTATGACAGAAAAACCAAAGAAATAAGGAAGAATAAGACAGAACATCTGTCTCTCAAGAAATCAAAGAAGTACAAAATATAAGAAGACAATTGTAGAGTCAAAGCACTGCTGTGAAACAAGGCCAATGCCTGGCTAGCATTACAAAAAATCAAATTGTAAAGTCATCTAAGTTCTTGTAATCCCTAGAAATATGACAATATGGGACATTTGGAAGGGTTTTTTTCATTAAAGCAAAAAGCAATAAGACAAAATTCAGAATTGGGACTTCATGATTTCCTGAAACTAAACACCACATCCTACTGTAGCTGGGAAGGCAGAAGAATGGGAGTCCAGTCTCCAGTGCCTTCCTGAGTCCAGAAATTTCACACGTTTCAGAATTTGCTGGCCAGCCACCAACAGACTACTGATGTTCACTATGCAGCTAAAAGTTTATTGTGGATATAAATGTTCCATATAAATGTTCTGGCATAGGCATTATTATAAATAAAGTCTCTTGCGTGGGGATATGGAAGCAGCCTATAGAATTACAGTCCTATGAATAAATACAAAAACACCTAGTAGGAAATAACTGAGAAGATACATTATTTAATATGCCATGACTGATATAAAGAAGCAATCTTGGAATGGAAAACCATCATTACTGTTTAATGTTTGACAAATACATTAAGCGTTTTTATCAGTCTATATAAGCTCCCATATATCTTAGAAAAATATGAGCACCAATAAACACATCTATCTAAATGTACAGGAACTTAAACAGTATTGTGTTATATTTACTGCTTCTGGAAAAATAGTACTAGGAATTATTTCCAATATTTAGTCTGCAAACATCAGGATAAGTACAATGCTTACAGGAACACTCCATAAAGTATAGAGAACTGACAAGGTATCAGCCTTCTCCTTGTCACATAGAAGCATCTGCAGGTGGAATGAGCTGAGGCCATGTATATGTGCAGAGAAAAAAGGAGAAATATTTGTTTACTGAGAACTGAAAGAACCTTGTGAATGCTCAAGAAACCACAGAAAGCCAGTGGAAAAAAACAAAACAACAAACCAAACCCAACCCAAACAAACCCAAACCAACTAAAAAACTACTATATAAAAAGACTGACATCATAACTTTCTAGGATAAAAAGTGTAGTTTCTAAAGATTAATGTGTCACTGAAATCTGTGAACAGCCAAGCTCCAGAAAGAGGGAGACCTGTCAAGAATATATTTGAAGCCATCAAATAGAAACTGACTGATTGAAATGGTATCCAGATTTATTGCCAGCACTGATTCCCCATTTTATCAGCTGAGATTTGTATCTCTTACTGTCAGGAAATTAAGTATTCAAAATTGAATTTCTTTTAGGAAAACAATCCCTGATACAACTCTCTCTGATGGAAGCAGTACCAATTTAAATACTATGTATTGAAAATCTATATATTAAATGTAAAGCCAGAAGATGAATGCTGTTGTCACCCTAGGAACCTCCGCTACTTCTCCATGATTACTCCAAATCTTGCGTGGCAAATTCCAGCAGAGTCATGAGAATGAGAAAAATACATCTTTCTCTGGACTTTGAGACAGTGGGGAGTCCTTCATCACCCCCCCCCTCCCCTTCAGAGTCTCATGCTGATACAGAAATACTTGGCAGGTCAAGCATATTGGTATTTTTGTAATTGTACTTCTGGAATTAACTTCTTGTTTCTGAGGGTCATGAGAGCCTGGCAGCAGCAGAACTGACAATGGTGGTATTTTGCTACCACTGCCCCCTTTCCAGATTCAAACCACTGGCCTTCAAGGAGTGCCTGGGGAAGGAGATGGAATTTACAGGATACTGATGTAACCCACAAAACATAGGTGCAAAGAAAAGCCTCTTCATACTTTAATTCAACTAACCTAAAACCCCTCCTCACATTAATAGAGAATGTACAGCACAATTAATTTAATTTATGAGATCAATGACTACTTTTTTGGCTATTACATTTTCTTTAGGACTGAGAGCAGAAAATTTCCTGGCATGCCTGGCCAAATGAATCACTCATAAGACACTTTCTTTCTTCCCTAAAGCACTCCATCATGAATAAAGAATGTCTTTCATAACTTTTCTCCTTGACAAAGGACAGTCTTTTCCCATTGATGGGGCTGGGTTAGGGAGGAATTTACACATATAAATCTTATCATAATACATGAGAAATCAGTATTTTGTACTCTCCCCACTGATGGGGACAGACTGCAACATCTCTACTTTGCTTTCTAAAAATGTTATGTGCATGATTTTAAAATTGAACATAAAAGTATGCCCACCAAATACTGAATTTTTCACATAACCATCTCCCACACTCCTTAACGAAAACGGGTCTTGCAAAAATATTTTATAAAAGAAATCCACTCGTTTCATGAATGGCTTTAAAGTAGATTAATCTGTTACATTTGCACAAAGATCTTAATTGAGAATAAATTTCAGTAATGTAATAATGCAGCAGGATGCAGCAGACTCAAGGTTGGTCCCATACTGGGACACCTGCCTTTGCTCAGGGGTTCTTGGAGGAGCTGGGAAACTGGTACACGTTTTTCCTTTGGGGTTTCCAGTGACTTCATCCTGAAATAAACTTGAGCTTTGCAGAGTAAAAAACAAGTTCTTGAAAATGTTTCATTTAAAATGAAAACTAAAAACTAAGAGAAAACTATAGATTTGATGGTTCTTTAATTAGGCTGCAGAAACATAGCTGCTCTTGTCTCCATATAGGCATGCCAGAAAACTGCTAAAATTCACACAGTTCTGGTTGTGACCACTAGTTTTAGTTTTTTAAGACCCACTTTTCATTTCTGTATTCCCCAGGATCAACAGATCAGTAGGTGCTAAGGAGCACCATGCTGTCAGAGGTGCAATTACAAACTTAGGCTTGTTCATTTTCACCCAAAAAAACCCCCCAATAACCCATGAACCAACCACAAATTACTTTTGAGAGGAGCGGGTGCATTGCCTTGTCATCTTTGCCACATGCTGAATGTGGCAGTTACTTTCTGCTGGACAAATTATTCTCCATTTTGTACCCACATCAGATAATGTTCATTTCATCTTTGATATAAATGCATTTTGGTCACATTTGAAGAGACACTTGTAGCTGCTAATCAATTTATAAAGTTCCCCTGAACAGTTAAGGACATCTAAGAGTAGGACTTCTAAAACTTTCCATTTAAAGGTCTAAATTTTGACTTCTTTAGACTGAGATTTTTTATTTACAAGCCTGCCTCATTCCTGTTTCAGTTTTGGAGCTTCAGGTAATCAATTTCTAAGAAAAAAATAGTCCATGGTATGTTGTCCCACTATACATTTTCATTCTACTTGATTTGGGACATTAACTGCTTCATCCTTTCGAACAAAACCCTGCAACCTCACAGGGGATGTTCAAGAGGCAGTTTAGCAGTGGTGCCTGAAAAATATGTCCAAAATTGGAAAAGTTAAAACAGTTTGAAATGTCAGTCTGAGCAAACCACTGGAGGTGTGGTGGAAGACTTGACCCCAAATTCCTTTTATCCAAAAGCACAGCCAAGCCAAAAAAAAAATAGGAGCATCTGAAACTGGTCCCCAAAACCACCCCAGGCAATTGCTTCTGGAGAGCTCTGTAGCTGAGTATGGGTTGGGACAGTGCTCAAGGGTGTCCTGTATAATAGGGCTGTCATAGCAGGCAGTAGAGAGGATGTCAATGGATAGATAAGAGCAATTGTACCAGATAAGCTAGAGGAGATCAAGTAGGGATTTAATCTCTTCAAGAACACAGAGCCTACAAAGGATTGTGGGACATGAAGCTCAGGTGAGAAGAGATTTGTCAAAAAGATTGAGGGTGTATCTGTGCCACAGACACAGTGGAGGCAGCCTTACAGAGCAGAAATCCTGGCAGCAATCTGTGTAGATTGCTAAATAACAGCTAAAAACTAAACTTCAGAAACTAGAGGAAAAGCTTTCTTTTATCAGAAGAATGCCAGGGTAACAAAATTAATTTCGCAAACTTTAGTAAGCCTCAGAATTGAAGTCACCTGCTTAATTCTAGCTTGGCCCTCTTTCCACTAGGCACTAAGACAAAGTCTCATCTTCATCTGCCCATGCAGTCTCCAAGGATCCCATCTGATGATGGGCAATGGGTTGATGGGTTTTTTCCCAATCCCAATCTGATGATGGGTTTTTTCTGGCTCTCACCTGCAAGAACTTCAGCCCTGCTGAAGTTCTTGCAGGTGGGAGCCAGAAAAAACCCCAGGTTTCTGAGATTATGGCAAGTAAATGCTGCCCCTGTGGCACAGCACTTTCCATTCTTCTCTGTTCTACACCAAGTCACTTGAAACAAAGTGTGACCAGACCACAGAAACTGCAAGTTATTCATTCCCTGGGTGCAGTACAGTTAGACCCCAAATGCTGATTTGCACAAAATGTTGTGCAACAGCAGCTACTGAGAGTCATAATTTCAATACTAAAGTAGGTAATTCAAGTTCTAGCGCTTATGAGCTGATATTCCTGGAGTTCAGCCTCATTTTGCCTCTTGTTTCTATCTGTAAAATGGAAACAATGTAACCTTGCAGCTTCTAGGAACAACTACAACATTAATGGTATCGCATACACAAGGCAGAGCTCCTAAGTACCAGGCTCATGAGCACCTGAAGGAATTTATAATTCTGTGCTTAATCCAGTATTTAAGAAAGCTGCAGTACAGCAGGCTCTAAGTGAAGAGATTCAGCAATGGAGATCATCACTTCCTGCAGTAAATGAGGCTGAAAAATTCTGAGCAACAAAAAGGGTGAGGTGATCATGTCAATCAATCATGTCAGTCATGTCAGTCCTACCTTAAGGGGGGGGCTGTGCAATACAGCAACAGGGATCCTTATCTCTGGTGTTTCCTGACTTCAAAGTACTGAATTTAAGACTAAATTTTAATTTAATTTAATTTAATTTTAGTGTATAGTAACTGAAAGAATGCCAGATAGAAGGTGGCACTTTCCCCTTACACGTAAGGAATCTACGAACTGCAACTTGTTGTGTTTTACTGTAACAGGTGATCATGATTTGAGCAGGGATCTCAGAATTACCTTAGGTGATCACTATTGGAGGATCTCTTAAATACCTAAGTCAAATTCCTTAAACAATGGTTCTCAATAATGACAAAGTGGTTCAGGATTACATTAAACCAACAGTATTTGATGTAACTTTTCAGGGGAATAGGTCCCCACAGAGAGTTAAAATTCTGGAACATTCCCCATTCAGTTTGCAAATTCCAAATTAAACCATAAGCATAGTAGAAACAGTGTAAAAAAAAAAAAGTTACAAAAAGCACAAAACCCCCTAAGGGTGCAATTTTCGACACTGTAGAGGATACACCCATTGTTTAAAAAACAAATCCCAGTCAGTGAATCAGAAGAAATGACTAAGAGCTGCTGGGCACCATGGATCTGTCCTGGTGAGAGACAGTACAGAGCAGCCCTGTCCAGGAGTATGCCAGGAACCAGGCTGCTGCTCATCACCTCTGCTGTAAAGGGTGAGGGAGGGAAGGAAGGGGCACACTGTAGCAGTCTTTTTAGCACAACCTACTTTCCACAGCAACCCAGCCATGCTCTCTGCCTATTTGGGAGCAGCTGAATCGAAGTTCAAGTCTCTCCTTGCTCTAGCCAGGATTCAGCTCCTTTCTCCAGCTCACACCCTGCTGCCCAACAGTGTCCTGCTGCCCTCTGCTCCAGCACATAGACATCAGGGCAGAAACTTCGCAAGGAGCGCTGGGGAAAGCCCGGAGTAACCTGCTCTGCTCCCAGTGCTGATCCAGCTCTGAGCTGGAAACTAAGCTGGAGAATTCCCAACACCTCATCCAACCCTAACAATTACATAATTTTTATGAATTATAAAAATGTGCTTGCTTTCTTTACAGGTGTATCTTGAACAACTGGTGTCCTGATCCTTAACAAATAGATAAAAGATTAAAGCAGACCAAAAGAGTAACTGTGTAAGTGCCTGACAGGCTATCATCACAGCAAGGATTATTCATAGGTTTTTATTTGGCTTGATGGTTTGAATATTACAGCAGACTGATGGTTAAAACTGCATTTCGTTTTGATCATTGCTTTTTAACATGAGTTACCAGTTACACTGCTGCTCTGAGGGCCAGTCAGAGCTGAACTACAATGCCAACTTTGAAAAAGACAGAACTTGTACAACTATCTATCTATCTGACTGGGATCAGATCTATTGCAATGGAGAAGAAACTGGGCTGGAAACAGCAAATAGCTGACACATTTAGATCAGCTTAGATTTCCTGCCTTCTCATTAAGAAAAGCTGGAAGAAGAAGCCAAGGAATATACAGTGCAGCTATGCAGGTCAGCACAACAAACAAATATAAGAACAAGGACAAAAATGCCAGAGACAGAAAAGCAACAGAACAAGAGAACATATCTAGCATCAACAGATCTTTGTACACATTTCGTTATGTTGTCAGATAAGAAATTTAATTAAAGGGAAAGTGCATCTCACCAGAGTATTATGAATAGCACTTAAATTATGGCAGTGCATAAACCCAGGACATTAGTATTCTATCCACCTTAAATAAAAAGTTTGTCTCCATCAATTTTAATACCCAGTTGCTTTAAGAAGTTGGCTACAGTACCATGGCAGCCTGCCCAGGTTCTTTGCTCAATCAAGCAATAGTTGTCTTTGACCAAAAAAGAAAAAAATAGCCAACAGTATCCTTGCTGAATGTCTGCTGGCATCTGCTATCAATATAGGAACAAGGGAACTAAAAGTAAATTTAAACATTAAAAGCTTAGTATTTTGCTTAACATAATATTACAAAATTATTCGTTTTAGTAATTCATTATTGAAGCTACCCAGTTTAGATTAATTTTTAAAAAACTACCATGCAATTTTTATCTATTTAATTGTATGTACATAAGAACTAATGTGCTGTAGACATAGTCTGAAAACCTGCATCATTTACCTCTGTATTATACAATACCAGCATGTCACAGTGCCCTAGGCAAGGTCATGAAACTCCTAACAATGCTGTAGGATGTGACAGAGGAATCCATCTTTACAAATTAGACTTCATTATACATTATCCTGCTCATAAATCTTGATGTATTGTTTTCTAGTATAATAACTCTACCTTGCACTTGCATGTACCCTCTAGATCTTCTAATTCACAGAGTATTTTACAAATCCACATTGGATGCTTGGGTGCGTAATAGCAGCGCTCTAAACGAGACCCGACCTCCTGGAGCACCTGCCCTGCTCTGTGTCCTTCTAGTCCCCAGCTGGGGATGGAAAAGCTGCAGGAGGCCGGTTTTCCAGAGCAGGTAGGTGACCTGAAGCTATAGAAGCACCTGAAATTAAACAGATCATTTTTCTTTGGGAGTTCTGGTACTTCTCACATGCAAACCCTATGAAGAACCAACCTGGTTGGTTGGACTTAGAAAACTGGTCAGGGAAGCAGGTGAGCCTGCTTCCCGGAGGCAAAGCCAACCCTCTTCATTTCGGAGATGCTCAGAAGGTGTCTCCGACACGGAGCGACGGGGAGGCTTAGCCCCGGGCCCGACTGCGTGTGTGAGCACCCCCGCGCTGCCGGCACCCGGGCAGGTGCTCTGTACGGGCTGAGGGGTGCGACCTGCCTGCACCCGGCTCCTGCCCGCAGCCCGACCCGCCCGGACGCTGCAGACCGCGTTCCTGCCCGGAGCTTCCCTTCCCACCCGGGCAGGAGCCGCGGGGTCTCCTCGCTCCGGCGGCTGCAGGGGAGATGGTTTCCCCGCAGATAGCCCCTGCAGCGGGACCCCTCCGCGCCGCCGGGGCCGGGACGTCCCCCGGGGCGCCCCGCGGGCAGGCAGCGGCGGCCGCGGCGCGGCGGGCACTGACCTGCGAGCCGCCGCTCCCGGACATTCCTCCACAGCAAGTCCCAGGCTTTGGCGGTGGAGTCCCGCAGCTGCTCGCTCAGCGACCTCCGGAGCTGCGCCTTGGCCGTGCGGCGCTGGCTGCTCATCCTGGGCGGCTCCGCATGCCGCCCCGGGCAGCCCCGCTCAGCGCCCGCCGCCGCTCTCCTCGCTGGGCACGGGCGGCGGCGGCCACACGGGGCCGCGGGGCAGCCCCGCTGCGCCGCAGCCGCGTCACCGCCGCCCCGGGCGGGGGGCCCTTCCTTCACCTGAGCGCCGCCCGCCCCGGCCCCCGGGGCAGCGCTGCCGCCGCCTCCCTGAGCGCCCCGTCCCGCGCCCGACTCCCCGCCGCCCTCCGCCCTCCTTCCCTCCCCCGCGCCTCGGCCCCCGCGGGGCGGGGAAGGTGCCCCGGGCTCCGGCCCGGCTCCTGCCCTGAGCGGGACCCCGCGCCCCTCGGGCTCAGGCACCACCGACGGCCCGGGACTCCGCACGTCCCGCGGCCCTACGCCTAAATTCCGTGACCCCGCTTGTGTCCGTGGCCCTCATCTGGGAATTGTCTGGCCGAGCCCCCGCGGCTGCCCTGCTGTCAGCTCCCAGCCGCCTTCCCTCTGCCGCCTCTGCGCTCCCTGGACAGCGACCGGGAGATGCCCGCCGCCACCCCAACCTTGCCGCCCCAGCGCTGCGAACGGCCGCCGTCCGCTGCTCCGGGGAGCGGTCACCCGCCGCGAGGTGACAGAAAATCTGGCTGGCAACGGGCTGCCTTTTCCCCGGGAGGCTCTTGTGGGTGCTTTGCCCATGCTTCGACTTTTGCGGAAAGAAAATTAGGGTTTTTTTTCAGAGGCCTAGGTTCATCACCTCTCTGCCCAAGATCAAGCCATAGTCCTGGCACACAGAGCCTGTCCCATTTCTTTCCTAACTTTCTCTGCATTCCACCCACTTACTCTCCACCTCTTTCCCCCTGCATCGCTTCTTCTCTTACAAGCTCGTGTGCTTTTGAAAAGGTTTCAAAATTAAACCCTGGCAGACACTTTTTGCACACTTTATAGACTGAAATGAATCCTAGTTTCTTCATCCATAGACTAGCCAGAAAGCAGTAGCAGGGCCCTTATCCCATGCTTCTTCTCTGCTCTGGGAAATACTGTTTTAACAGTGGCCCCTTCCCTATCCTGGATGTTCCTCCAGCAGAGAGTCTGGTAGCCGAGAAGGACAACAGTGGCTTCATTTCATTTTGCCACAATCAATTACTTGCTGCTTGGTCTTCTGGCAGAGTATTTGTGATGTGCAAAGCAGAGGCTGATGCTCCTGCAAGTGAGTGTGCCCTGCTCTGAAAGAGCTGCATGCCCAGGTAAAGCAGTCATGTTAAACATTATTGATATCCCCATCTTGTTTAGATTTAAACTGTAACTGCAACGTCAGCAATACCCATAGAAGCTAAAAGCAAACAGACAGATGTATTCCATGTTACCGCTGTTTTAATAATGTCTTCTGCTTACTTTGTGATGTGAATTTGTTTTCCTTTCTCCCTGTTCTTAAAAGGTTCATCTAAAAAGGTTCATCTTAGACTACTCTACTTTAGCTGATATAGTGGAGACGATGTACTTGTCCAGAACTTGTGCAGATGTTGTATGTCACTCCTCTGCCTGCAATTCCAGCTACAGTGTCCTCCAAATGACTGAATAAACACTTTTGAGAAAAGGGATGCCTTCCAGGGATGGATTCGTTCAAGATCTGGAAGGGAGACAGCATAATTATGTAAATACTCCCACATCCCATGACCCAGAGCAAACACCTGCTGATGTTAATGGGAGAAGAGAGGATTACGGTTCCTACAATCAGCTCCTCTGCCCCGCAAATCTGCTTCTGACCTCTGCCTCTCTTTATTTAATCTCTCACCAACACAGCCATTACCAGTACATAAGACCTACTGCGCCTGTTTTCTGCCACAGGCTTTTATCAGTTAGGAACCAGGCACAGATGAGAAATTAGTTCCTGATATTGTACTCAGCTGCCCTATAAAGATGAGCCATGACACACTGTCTAAAGGTGAAATAATAAACTCAGTTTTGAAGGTTTTGGATCATACTGCTGCTGTGTCACCACCCACAAACAGCAGCCCACGTCAGCCAGTACTGCAACCTTCAGCAGCGCTCTTCTGGCAGCCACACTTGGATGCACCATCTTAGCGTGCCCTGCCTGTCTGGAAGATTCATCTCCCTTTCTTCAGCTGTTGTCTGCAAGGGCCAGAATGTAGCAATAGAACAAAAGTTGTTATCTTCCCTTCTGTACCATTTTTGAAGCTCTTACTTTATCAAAAATATCCCTAGACTCCCAGGTTTACTGAAAGCAGCTAATTAGTGACTAGATACTAGCAATTGCTAATCCCATGTTATCTCACCACAAGTTACTAAGATAAACTGAAGTGATATGGCTGCATTTCATAATCAGCAACAGAACTGAACTGGCAAGCCTAGACCAAACTCTGTGGCAGGCACTGAGAAAAATCTTACTAATTTCAGGTTTCCACTTTATTGTGGAAAGCTAAATCCAGAGGCAAGATCAGATATTGTAGTTTTCTCCCCAAAGAAAACAGTGCTATTGAGTAATGAGAACACATCTCATGCAGCAACTGGCCTATTCCTATTTTGTGCTTTAAATCATAATCAGCTGTTCAGAACTCAAATTACCATCATGAGTATTTTTGATGTATTACACCTCATAGTAGCAGTTACAATTAGAGCTATTCTACAGAATCTGCTTGAAGGAGGGTAGGTGTTAGGAATCATTCAAAGGTCAAACATTTAATTTCCTTTTAGAAAACCTGACAAAATGGTAAAATTCTATTCTCTCACACATTTTGCACATGTTGGTTAAGTTTATAAGTAGCCAGCTGATCAGTACTCATGTTTCCTGCTTGAAACATTCTGACATCCAGCACAAGATGGCTAACATTTCTGGGGGAAAGAAAAGGAAATCACATTTTCCACAGAAAATGCAGTTTTCCTGCTTGATACTAGTCTTGCCAAAAAGGTTCTTTTCAGAGTAATTGCAATGAAACCACTGTATATGATGAACAGGAAGAAGGAAGATCCCAGTGACCTTAAAAGAAGCTGTACTATTATATTTGTCTTTGCTCATTGATAACAGAATATCAGCAGGAATCAAAGTACTGTCTTTAAATCTTGCAAGCATGTAAAATGTTGGGGAAGAGTCTAAACTAGTTATATCTATGGTCTGATGCCATTGTGGCACAGAAGACTGATACAGTAATTATATATTTAGCAATTTATAATTCCTTCCAATGACCATGGTAATTAAACGCCAAGTTAATTGATACTGCATAGTATTTTGGCCTCTAATTAACCACGTGTTTTTAATTTGCTACAGATTCCATTATGCAGCTTGATTTAGTCCTAGTAAAGTAACTGTACAAACTCCAATGTACCTGGTAAGAAGAGAATCAGACCTAAGGAAAGAAACATGACTACATCTTGGTTTGCCATTTGTAAATTACTGAAAGACTATGATAAAATTACAACTTCTTTCCTTTCCATCCTCTGGTCTTCACCTATCATGAGTCAGGACTTTTTGTTAGTCTAATCACCTCACAGTATTTGCCTACCTGTAGAGGAACAAAACAGGATATGTCTTGTGGAGGAAACTGTGGGAAGAGTGTGTCCTTGGTTACTATGTGCTGTTTAGAGGACACAGGCTCCTTACTCCAGTATCCCTTAGAAAGTAATACTGAAGCAAAAGAGGAAATAATAGGATCTACAAGATCAATGATGCAGTCTGATGCTAATCAGTGCAATGCCAAAATTTTTTAATGAATCTCATTCTTCAGGAACTGACTGTAATGAAGCTTCTTGAACTTTACTACACTCAAAATGGTGCTGTTGTGCTTTTGTAGCTGAGCAAATAGTAGCTCAGACAGCCTAGATATAAACACATCAAGTAATATTTATAACTTTGGCAGTGGTCTTTATCTCTTTGGGGGTTCTAGAACTCTGGAATTTGTTTTCTACCACGGATAAAATGGTCTGAGTGCAATGTTGTAAGTCTGGGTTACCACTGGAAGGGAAGAAAAGACTTGAGGTTTCCCATTGCTTATTTTCCTAACAGCAGACTCCAGTGAATTTTGTACTAATTCTACAGTTGGAGTTATGTGGAAAGCACCAAGGGCATATGAGTAGGTGTCCTCTTTGACATCTAGCAAAATAAACAAATATTTTGGATAGAGAAAAATAAGAATCACTGTGAATGAGGACAAAATGTTCTAGCTTGTGCGCTGGCACTCTCTCCTTGGTTTTTATATACATATACATATACATATACATATACATATACATATACATATACATATACATATACATATACATACACATACACATACACATACACATACACATACACATACACATACACATACACATACACATATACATATAATTATCATCATTTTAAGGTAGCTTTAATGAGAATAAATTATAAATTAGTTTCACTCTTTTCTGGTTTATCAAGATACTGGCATCTATATGTTCATCCTACTTAATTTTAGCTTTCTGAAGCTCTGGGAAAGGATTGCTCTGCACTTTGCCAACAGCAGAGCACTGCTGGCTTTCATTAGTGGGGGCCAAATTCTTTCACTTTTGTTCACAGTGATTAATGCTGAAATAAATGGAACTTCTTGCAGTTTTCACTGTGAAAAGACTCTTAAGTATGGTCAGATACAGACTACAGTAACAAAGTGTCAGCTGTTTGACTGTGCTCCCTCTCCCTTGCTAGAACAGGCATGGAGGGCATGGGGGGAAATTAAGCTTTAATTCTATTCATAGAAAGGATGGTACTTTATTGTTGTTATTATTAATAACAAACTGTGTTCTCAAAGTGCTTGGAACCAAAAACTGGATGGAGCTGAAGCACAATCTTTGCCATCAGGAGATTGCAAACGAAATAAAAAACCAAAGGATACAAATGGAGAGAAGACCTGATAGGGGTAGGAAGGGTGGAGTATGAGAGAGCCATAAAACAGTAGTGCCAGAGTAGTATCAGCTGGTGTACTTCTTGCACACCAGGATTAGTGTTTGGAGGCACTGATGCAAAGTGAGTTAGAAAGAGAGTCTCCAAGGAGGCTAATCTGGTATCTTTATATATTCAGAGGACCAACTTTCAAGAATCAGGGGCATTTTTAACAAAAGCATGCAAATGTGTATTTGAAAACATAATGAGTAGACAGCAAAAGCTGGGATTCTGTACACACACAGGTTGCGGGAAGAAAGCTTTTAATATTGAACAAATAGATGAGGCAAGGGAAGGCCCTTTGGACTTCAGTCAAGCAGCCTCTACTTGATGCACCATAAAGGCAGGATGAGCTACTAAGAGCAGTGATAACAGAGAACTGCCAGGGTATTTGCATTTGGGATGCAATGCAGTAGACCAGATTGTGTCTATCAAGGCAGAGTAAATGGGAACAAAAGTGAAATGGTAAACATGGAAGGAAAGTTTTTTCTACAGCAATCAAAAATTTTCACCTGGAAACCTCCTTCTGACAAAACCCATTGTTTCTTAAAGAATAAAAATTAGAGATATCATACATTTTTTCTGGAAAATAACTGCTATTTTCCTGGGTTTAACATAGCAGGATTTTCACATTCTGGCCAGCTTTAACGTGCACTTTTCTCTCCATCTTGCATTCTGCTTATATTTAGCTCTTGCAGGTTATTTTTTAATAACCCCTCTACCTCTCCAGTCTCTTGTACTAACACAGCCTAAATTGTCACAGGCATTATAAACTCCAGGCAAAGGTCCTGTGTAGAGACAGGTAGGAGATTGCTCTGTTATATGAGAATCTTGAAGAAGAGGACAGGGAGGCAGCTGTGGTACAAATGATGATTGGATGGATTGCCCTCTGAGTAAACAGGGCACTTCTATGGAACAGTAGACAACAAAGCTGATGCTTCAGCTGGAATCCTGAAGAACTGCAGCCACAAGAGCCCTTGCACATTTCTCAGATAACAGAGGAGAAGAAGGGACAAAACAAACCAAGTGCCAATAAACTTTCACTTCCTTTTGTAAGATGCTCTGTGGACATCTTTAAAATATATTACATTGAAGATATGAAATCTTGTGCTGAGCAAAGCCAGTCTCTGTAGAAATAGCCAAGTCTTCAATGATTAAGCAACTGGGAGAGTGGACTACATTTTATATGTGTAGATATATTGGTTTTTTACTGGAGCTGAGCTTGAAATTTTGAAGTGATTAATGCTCTTGAATAAGTGAGCAGCTATGTTGAAACACAAAATGTCTCAGCACAGAATATTGCCCCTGTTCTTCTCATTTCAGCTTCTGGTGTCTGATTTTCCCCCTCCTCTTCAGTCACTTGACAAAAATATATTGTTTAAAAACTACATCTTTCTTTGTTCTCAGAGTGCTCATTTCCTTAATATTGTATTGGGACCTTGTCTAAACCACAATTTTTAATTTTTTTTTTTCTAAACTTCCAACTGTTATTACCATCACACTAGAAATAATTGGAACATTTGTGTAAAAAAGCCTTGCCTTGCAGCAGTCAATGGCAATTTAGCACACACCATAGCAGGATATTGGTTCAGAGACCTGGGAGCTTTTTCTCTTTTTTTTTTTATAACTCTCCTGGATTACACAGGAAAACATGATCAATCTTGACAGCAGGTTCTAACAACAATGCAAGCAAATTGTTCCCCAAACCAATTTACTTGTAAGAGTAGGAATTTTTTTCAGATACTCAGATACTTCTCTGCACACGAACATTTTGAGTAATCATACTGACTGATGGTAGCATATTGCCAAGTATCAGTATATTGCAGCCTTCATCACTGGCCATATAGCTACTATTTTAACGTATTAAACAGATTTTAACTATGTATATTTAATAGAATTGAAAAACAATGGCATTCATGTTTTTGGCCAGTAAATAGTGTTATGGCCAGTTGCAATAGGGGATAGAATTTCAGGTAGGAAGATTATAATGTCCAGAATCAAAATTTGGCTGTGGCCCAAGCCAATCCCTATTAACCAAAGAGTTCTACAGGATCTTGAATCACTAAAGCTGATTTTAAATTTCTTCTTGATTCCACAATAAAGAAGGGCTAATTGTCTGTCCACAGTATTGTCTGAGTCTCATTTGAAGTGAAGGCTGGTGACGATTCGATTGAAAGCATCATTTCCTACAGCTCCATTGGGAAGGTTTCCCAGCCAGCCCAGGGCCTGCCTAAGCCCACTCCATCACCCAGCTCTGGCATTACAGAACTCTGTTCCAGCAGACTGAGTGGTACGGCCATTCCTGGGAGTATAAAGGAGCTTAAGCTTAGGAAGAATGCCTGTTTCATGACATTTAACATATCTGGGTATTCCCACTGAGAAGCAGGATATTCATGCTGTGAAGAAGGGGCTGGACTAGGTGGATCTGCAGCTCTTTCTGTCCGAAAATGTCCCTGTTTCTGTGAGAACGTTTTGGTAGTGTCAGGCAGCACCTGTATTCCATTAACTCCAAAAGCATTTCAGTGTTTACAGTAACCAGGAAATGTCCATGTCTGTGTTATATTAACAAGTCAGCAGTAACAACTACAGTTTCAGTTTTTAGAGCTGTGCAGAGAAGGGTTTACTCTGAGTTGCTGAGGGTTTTACTTTTTTTGGTTGAAACACAAAGAGGCCTGTAGTACTGCCCTTACAGAAAGCTTTGGGGAAAAAAAGTTACCAAATTATGTCCAATAGTGCTTCAGTAATGGCTTCACATAATCAGGTAGGCAAAAGCATACTAAGAATTGGAAGTCTAAAAAATACTTGTGACAACATATTTGTAGCTCCTTCACTTTAGTTTTGTTTGCTTGTACTCTTCCTGCATACTGCAAGTAGGGAGGTTTGCATAATGGCATAGTTTCATTCAAGATTCATTATCTTGGAAACAAAACCTTGTTATATTTTTATGTCGACTATATTACATATGCTCAGAGAGGTAAGCCATAAGGTGTCACTGCATGGTAGGCAGCAGATTTTACAGGAGCAGTGATGTGATGCAGGAGAATTAGTCTATGTAAAAGAAATCACCTGTGAGAAATTAAAGCATAACTTTGTTTAGTCTTCCAAATAGGCTCCAATTTCTGCATGCAAGAGGCAAAAAAATCTAAGCTATGCACTCATGTGCTTTTCACATAACTGAATTTTAATAGGGACATTAAATGACTATTATATAAATAAAAGCATCAAAGACCATGGGAGAAACCTAGAAAATATAAAGATATTTTTCTTTTCTCTTTTGGATTGAAAACAGTACATGGTAAAGCAACTTAATTCCCAAGAAAGGCAGTAGCAGGGACTGCTCTGTAAACTGGCCAAGCATCCCAAAGATAGAGCGAGCTTGAGGAGGTGTTTCCCCATCACCTGCTGCTGTGTAGACTGATGTGACCAGAATGATGACAGAGATCACAGCCACAGCTCTCTACTGAGTGTGCCACCATTCGCCTGCCAGAGAGCACTACCTTTTTTATTTATAATTACTTGAAAAGTTGATTCCAGAAAGAACAGAGCAGGCTTCAGCTCCCCCCTGCATCCCCCTGAAACACCGTATTCAGCTGGCCTGATCCCCCTCTTATTAACAGATACTTTTTTGAGACTCCACCAAGACATTTCTCCTTGACTTCATTTGAGTGCCATGCAAATGAAGGAGATATGCATTCAGGACTGTTCCAGGAGGCAAGAAAAGGTTATTACTTTGCTTGTACTGCTGGTTCCAAAGTTCATTTTTTCAGTATTGCAATGATTTCTAGTGAAATCAGTTTCTACAGATGATGTCGGAACACCTTTACAGTGCTGCAGGTACAGCTGTTGCTCATCTTGTTTACTTACAGTACTGTCATGCAGATTCATTTCAACACCTTTTTGTCATTTTGGGCTGACACAAATCTGTTCAGCAGTAATTACCTGAGATTGTTCTACATTTCAGGGACTATTTTTGACTCATTTACATTACAAAACCCCATTCAAATTGCTTGGAGAATAGGTGCTAAAGGGATTATAATTCAGCAGGATTTTACCGCAGTGATAGCTTTTGAGACAGAAGATCAGTTAATTTATCTGGCAGAGAACATTTATATTAACTAATCCTTGGTTTGATCAAAGTTATCAGATACATACTTTCAGAGTTCAAGCCTTAAAAATACGTGACTGTCAATGCTAAAGAGAAAAAAAAGTGTCAGAAGTAAATAGGAAAATCAAAAGCTAGTCTGACTTATACTGGAGGCTATTCCCTATTTCTATTCTGAAATGTTGCTAAATGGTTTAAAAATGATCTATAGTACTTCACTGCTGCCAGTCAAGTCATAAAGAAAACTGTTTCATATAGGAAACATTATCCTTCTTTAGGACTTAAGTAGATTTGGGTTTATCCACCTCTTTCCTGTCTTATAGCTTATCTTTTATAGCTGGGCAAGATAAATGCAAAATAGGTTGTATGTACTACTAGAAAGTAGCAATAGGCTCTTACTTTGCTATGCACAAGTATAAATTACCCTTTTAATGTAGAATTGCTAAAACTTAGGGTCTTCTCAATAATCACCAGGGACAGCCTCCATTCCTAAAAGAACTACTCTAATCTTAACTATTCTTAAAAAACCCCCAACAAACCAACATTACCGTTTAGATCAAACACTAATGACAGCCTCACATTAATGGTGAAGTTATTTATTTGATGAAGTAATTGCAAAAAATTGCCATATGCTTCACTGGAAAATTTCATCTAGTATGGGTACTCTTACCATATTTCTACAGAATACATGAACATTTCTTGCTGATTTGATGATCCTCATTAATTGGGGAAAAAGGTTTCAGAACAGAGAATGTGCTGCTTCTTCTGTATCTTGCATATGTTGGATACCCCTATGACTTAAAGGTGAGTAGGAATTTAGTGCCACATTTTTTCATGGGGCAAGTAAAATGATTGAATCTTCCCTGCTTACCATCCTTTGCTGACTTCTCTGAATGCTTCTTTTTTAGACAGTTTTGTAATGTTGATGATGCTGGGCATCATTGTAATATAGTTCCCTGAATTTACATGATTACATTATAATAATATCAATGCTGGTTTTTATAGTTCATATAAATCAGTGCTTTATTTTCTTTCACAACTAGTGCTTCAAAATTGAACAGCTGTTTTCACTGAGCAGTTTTAATTAAGCTGTCCATAATGCTGCCTAGATATTTTTCTGAGCTGGTAACACTTAAGTAAAGTATGCAGTATCAGTGAACACTCCAGATCATTCCTGAACATTACCTCACACTTAGGTAAATTGAAATCCCATCTTCACTGATGTTGTCAAATCACCTTGTTGTGGTGATTTGAATTTGGTTTTTAGAAATCTTTCTAATCTTCAGGACACTAGGAAATCTTGATTTGCTACAGATTTTGCCATCTGTTCACTCACTTGTCAAGATAATGAAGCTTAAAATGATACTTGCCCTAGTAAAATCCTTTGGGCAACCTATTATTAGCCTCTCTTTTTTCTGAAAACTGACAAGTTCAATTTATGTGTCTTTGGATCTTTTATGAAGTTTATGTTCTGTGACCAAAATTTCCTTCCCACACTGATTTCTCACATTATTTCATCTCTGTTTTGAATATCTCTGGAATATTAGTTTGGAAAGCCAAGATAAGTTTTATCTCTTCCTGTTTTCCTGTGCAAAAGCAGCTTCTTTTTTCTTTTTACAAACCCATACTGAAACCTACATCGGTATTCTCATTTGGGAATGTTATAGATTGCTTTGTTGTTTTTAGGAACATATGATAATTAATATGGGAAGCAGTAATTATTTTTGTTGTCCACAATGATTTCTTTTCAACTTTAAATATGGGTATCATTTTATCTGCCCTGGACAGCTGAACCTGATGAATGTGTTCCAACACTTCCACATTTAGCTTCATTTCTGACAGTGGAAATTTCTTTGCAAAAAAGACACCAGAATATACTCACATCCAGGGATTAAGTCTGTTAAGGAAAAGGCAGTAAGGAAATATTCTGTCCAGGTACAAAAATTTCATGATTTTATAAACTATGCCCCTAAGTCTTAGAGTGTAAGTCCCTTTCCAGTTTTCAGAAGTGGGTTACAAGTCATTGTCTGGAAACATAAACAGGAATCTGGAATTTCAGCTTTTGGTCCTCAGTTTTTAAACCTGGCTTGTTATTACACAGGTGGCTAATCCCCAGTCAGTCAAGAAGACATAACCCATGGGTGATGTGATGATAGACCATGATATGTCCATTAATCAGCAGAAAGAAAGAAAGAATTTGTTTTGATTGCAAGAGAGGAGAAGAAGTAGTATGCATGGGTTTAGAGATCTTGCAGAGCCATTTGCCTATTTCACTGAGAATCAGAGAGGAGTAAGATGCTCTGGACAACACAGAGGTATGGCACAGAGGCAACAGGAAAGGCAGAAGGAAGAGGGAAGGAAGGAAGATCACATCACGAGCAGGCAAGTAACCAGAGTGACAGTGACTTTAAGAGGAAACTAAATAGTGGTAAGGAGGAAAAACTAAAACTGGATTTTGCAAAGAAGGAAATGTAGAGAAAGGGAACAGATACAGGGGAGTCCAGAAGGCTATCACAGACAAAACCAGTAGGTGGGATTTGTGCATGGTGTAGGGAAGTGAGCAGAGCAATGAACAAAGTGGTCTGGATGCAATGATCTCTGTTTGCACTGCTAGTCCAGGTTAACAGAATTAACCAAGTTAACTTCAGAATGCTTGGGTTTGCATTCATTTTAACTTCCTCTGTGAAACAGAAATGTCAATAAAATTTCAAAAGCAACAGATTTTCCTTCCTTGAATTTTGGACACCCACTGTTAAAAGAAGATTGAGGGAGGTGGGAAGGTGGGTTGGAAACACACACCCTTGAGAGGATGTCTCATTCCATCACAAACCAGCTACCTAGAAGAAGTGCTACAGTAGGTCTATGGAACAGGACTTGATATAGCTGAAAAAGATGTTACAATTTGAAAATTCATCTCCACCCCCAATTACAGAAGAGGTTCTTCGAAAGCCATTTTGGACTGGAGGTAAAGCTGGAGGTAACAATTCCATCTCACATTTCCTCTGTCTGTGGAATTCTAATAGTATTCCAGTATTCAACCCCCTTAGACTTATTTGAAAATCTCAGGTTGAGTGTGCTTCAGTTTCACTCTAGTCTTTTTAAAGTCTCTAATACATCTAAAAGCAAATTCATCATGATTCTCAATAGAATTTGTGTTCTGAAAGCCTATAACTTGTTACTTCCTTTGTTGCCTTTTAACATGGGCTGTGTTTTGATGTGGAGATTTAGGAATTGTTTTGCTGTTTAATAACAACTTTTCTCTTGCAACACCAGCTGTAAAACATGAACACCTTGTTGGATCACACTCCAAAATCTGAAATGGCATCCTGCCAAAGCTCAGGGCTTCCTTTTTGTTTTGACTGTTGCGATGTTCTTGTTTCTGTTAGTATCACGTTCCTACCACTTGTGTTTTTCAGACACCCACGGCCAAACTCAGTGTAACTCCACTGAGCTTACTGAAGCTGCAACAGAAGTGAATTTGTCTCAGTATGTCTGTAAATTAACCAGTCATTTAAGCTGGAGAGTGACATTGATAAGCAATAACAGCACAGGAGTGGTGAAAGGAAGATATCTCCTAGTTAGTTTTGGACAGTTGACACTAACTCCATTGTCAGATAAGTCTTACTGACTGTGGGAAAAGCTGAGTGGGAAAAGTCACACTCGCTGCCTGCTAACTGTAGGAGGAAAACAGATTTGGAATGCAGAGGAAATCTTGACATTATCTGTTCCCCCAACCCCTACCAGCCAGGCAATCAAAATAACTAGCTGAGTATCGGCTGCCTCTGTTCCTGGCCCAAATAAACGTGCTTTCTTGACAGAGTTTTTGCTCATAGAAGAGGAGGCAAAGAGAAGGAAAGAGCTGAAGTGGGTGTGGGGGAGTGTTTCCTGCCAAAACCCAGGAGCAGCTTCTCTGTGACATCTGAAAGAATACTGATGACATAAGCCTAGTGCTGTAAACGGAGGTGGCTCTGCCATTTCTAAAGGACAGCAATTCATGCCTGACAGCCCTTGCAGCCCAGAACTCCAGTTCTTCATCACTTCGCTTGGCTTCCATTGACATTTCCAAGGACAGTGTGCCAGACTCTAATAAAAGAAGGATCAGACCCAAAGGAACAAAACCACTGGAAAGAACTTCTCTGTTCCCATCCAAATTGTGTTGCTTAAGAATGAAGTGTTTCAAAGGAACACTTGCAGAGTAAATTTATTTCCTTCTGAGCCCTCATAAGACACAGGGTTTATCAGGATCTAAGGAAGCACAGTATTCTATACTGACATCAATGTATCATACATATATCACAGGAAATTAGAGACTCACATATTTCTGTATACACTCACCTACCTAGGTGTAGCTTAATACTCTGGATATCATCCCTATAAGGTTGTTGTTACACTTAAGAAATTCCAGGAATATGTGGTATAGGAGAGGATCACAGCAACCAATGAAAAGGTGCACTTTAAACGATGCTACTGAATGTACTGAGTTCTCCAATATATCACCTAGCCATTAAGTGTACTGCATCACTTTTGTCTGTCTTATAAATAGGTGAAAATATAAACCAGAGGTTTATTTTATTTTAACTTTGGAAATTCATCTTACCTTTTTCTTATGTGAGAGTCCAGAGAGCTGCAGATTGAAGATTTTGATTATCTGTTGGTCAGCAGACAAGAAAAGTGTGTGAAAGTAAGGGCCAACTTTATATGCTATATGTTTATCAAACCAATAGATCCCAATATCAGTAGTCTGCTGGAGATGCCAAAGTACCTATGGCCTTATGTACCTGCTTTGCCTACTCAAAGAGCCTGGAAATCAAAATTTGTGGCTTCTCTCAATGGAGTCCTGGCATGGACAGTAAGGCAGATACTTCTGGGGAATGCTGGAAAGAAGACCAGTTGGCTGGGGGATGTTATAGTTATTTCTTTCCATATTCCTTCTTCACTGCTTTGGGAAGCAGGCCCAGAAGAAATATTTCTCTGAATCTCTCCCTCCTATTTTGTACCCCAGACACTTTGGTCTTTCTTTGACAGACGTGAATCACCAACATCCTGTAGATACTCATTCTTTGATTTTTCTGTACTAAGAAGCCTTGAGCTGTGGCTGGCTGAGCCAGTGCTGACCACTCAGGCAAGTTTTTGGGCATGCATGAGCAGGTATGGAGGCTCTCCATACAGCCACAGTGCTACTGTAAGCTCTTCCTGGAGCCAAGCTTAGCATGAATAAATGACACCGCAAAGAGTACCTGGCAGGATGGGGTCTGTAACCTGGTCACCAATCAGTTCATGGACCATGGATCATGCATGAAAATAAGCTCCAGAGAAATTATTTGAATGCTGAATTAGAAACAAATGTAAATGTTTTAAGTCACCTTCTTGTATGAAAACAACTGATGATAACATAAGGCTATAAGGTTTGTGAGGGAAGGACTTTGTTCTGCCTATTCAGTCATCACAAGGACACTACTCTGGGCTTGAGGCCAATTGTCACTAACTCAGTTAAAAAAAATTAAAAATAATAAATTATCTTATTAGCAATCCAAGTAAGCAGCATTTTTAAGAGTTTCCTGAAAGAACTACATACATTATATGAAATATAATATTTCCCCTTATATAGAGAGAGACAATGTCCCATTTCCTCAGCTACTTAGAGACGTTGCTTGATTCTGAAATCCCTGAAAA
Organism: Cettia cetti; assembly: GCA_013401135.1. Lineage (NCBI taxonomy): Eukaryota > Metazoa > Chordata > Aves > Passeriformes > Sylviidae > Cettia > Cettia cetti. Next base: position 9,606 of record VZUI01047560.1, on the reverse strand, counting down.
GTAGAGGCTATTTTTTTTTCTTTACAGATACAAATAATTCTCTTTACAGCTAAAAATGAAATTAAGAAACTAACTATAATCCCAAAAAGTTGCTGGCAAAGAGTTTCACTCTACAAAGGAAAAATCCCTGATTTTCTACAGGATATACCTGAAAGATTCTATACTAGAATCAGTTTACTTCTCTGAGTTAAGTCATGGAAACTTTATATAACAGTGTCTTTGGAAACCAATAAATACTCCAGGGTAGGCATGCACCCAATATAAATTAATATCAAATAAAAACCTACAGCCATTACCTTCCCAAACTCTATGTCAAAAGCCCACAGTTCATGAAGGCTGGAATAGTAGATTCAGATCCACTTAATAATACCTATGTGTAAAACAACCTTTTGGCCATCTGTTTTCTTGAACTTGCTTTTCCAATTGCTCTGCCTTCATAAAGACACAGAGCCAAGATCACAACTGACAGATGCCATTATATGCAATGGAATTATATATGGGATGGCTTTGATATGTCTTTTGCATTCATATGCAGCCCCAGTCTCCTCCTCTGGCTTCATTTCAGTGGTGGCTTGACAGCATGGTGGAATTTACTAATTTTTTTATGGCTTGTGCTGAGCACTCAATAAATACCAGCATCTTTATGTGCATTTCTGTCATAGCAACTTGCTGGCCTGGGCGGAATCTAATACAGAGAACAGAAAGGGCAGAGACTGGATGGTTTTCAGCTGAATAGCCTTCTAAAGCAAACCTCCTGTTTCTTAGTAGTTGTCATCAACACTATATAGCTCTTTGTCCTCCTCTAGTGGTCCCATTATACTTAGGGAGAAGCTTATGCAGTGATTACTTCCTTCAAATTAATGCAGTCATTACCCCACTGCAAGCTGTTGAGGCTCGTGCCTAGAGGTCCTGTGTTTGGTTCTGAATGAGCTACAGTTCCGTGGTGCTCACGAAAGTGGAGAGAGGCACCTCTGCTCATAGCCAGTCACAGACACACAGACTCTGTGTGTCCTTGAGCCATGGCCATCTCCTCTGAGCAGAGGCTGCACCACGGCACGTTGTTCAACAGCAGGAAACAGCGGCATGGTCTGATTGCAACCCCACAAAAGGTTCTATGTTGCAAAAGTCCAGAAACTGACTGCTTTGTTTGATTGCTCTATTGTTGCAAATACTTTGCAGTATGTTCCAGCCAGAAGCTTTTATCTGTGTTTTCCTGCCTGAATTGCAAAGAAATAGCGCAAAATCCATCTTATGTGCTGAGCTGTTCAGAGAGATGATGCATGTCACTCTGATGCAACACAAAACCTTAAACATTAATCCTTAGGAACTGATACTAAGGAGTTAATTAACAGAAACTGAACCTAAAGAATTGTTGCAAGGGAAATGTTTTCTAATGGGAAACACTAAAATTGTTGGAACTGCTACCCATTAGAAATGCTTTTGGTGAAGACAAAAGGCTCCTACTGTATAGATTATTCTTTGTGTCTCTCAGAGCTGTAATGCTTAGTTAGCATAATAAAAAGCTAAAGGTTTATTTTGCTGCCTGTATATTTTAACATTGGTTAAAGGTTGTTTAACTTTCAAACTTTTGCAGTTATTTCTTGCACAGGAAATAAAACACAAGGACATAGCTTGCATGGTGGGTATCAGAAAGCTCTGAGGGAAAGGTCTAATTGAAACAGAAAACAAATATACTTTAAAATTATTATTAATCAGTGAAAACTTTCCACGCATTTGTTACTTTTGGAATAAATGTTAAATGGCAAAATGTGCCCTCTGCCATGACTCTTGGAAGCCCCCAATTATAACAAGTTGGCTGCTCAGGAGCAAGAGAGCTGAATATGGCTGTCTGTCTGCAACCATTGTCAGGCAATTGTTCAGTCACAGAAAAAAATAACTCAAGAATCCTGTGCCTCCATGAACCTAGTTGCTGGAAACCAATATCACCTAATTCCAACAGAGGCAAAACTTTAGAGCAATTTATCAATCTGAATTACATCACCTTTTACAGCAAGGTTCCTGTCACAGCTCAAGAGTTGTTTCAAACCCAAGCTCATCTACCAGCTGCTTAGTGTTCAGCTCTCCTTAGGAGTCCAAGCTGTAACCAAACTGAGTAAGAAAAATGTTTATAATATCTTCATTCTGAAACGACCTATATTATGGACTAGATATTATTTTTAACATTTATCATCTCTATTTTCCATATTTTTCTTTTTTATTTAAAATGTTGACTAAAAATCAAATTCACAGAAAGAACCATGGAGCAGGGAAATAGATGTTTAGAATGACATTGAGTAGTTGCATGTGTATAAAGTGTTTTTATACATTGCTGCTGTATTGTTTTAGAAATGTCTTATATAAAATTCAGAGTATTTCTTAATGGATCAAGCTTTTGTCCATAACTCACATACTAGAACAGTAAACATATAAATTTCTAATTTATACCTGGCTGTTCTGGTTTGTTGAGGTTTTTTTTTTTTTTTTTTTTTTTTGAGAAACAGCAATATCTCATTTTCCTCTTGCTTTTGAAAGCAGAAGATCCCAGTGTGCCCTCAAGTGCTCCAATACATCAGTAAGAGTTGACTAGCAAAGATTTGCCTTTTTAGAAGAACAAAGAAGGGCTTTGTTCTGTTGTTTCTGATTATGAAAGGAAAAGGCAATCTCATTGCCTAATTTTGGAAGCCAAACTGGCACTGCAGAAAAGTTAGGACTGGAGCCAAATGAAATGACCCTCGGATGCACTGACTGCAGGACAAGCACTGACTCTACCCAATTTGAGCAACATAGAGCATAACTAGTTAAGAGGCCAAGGCCAGAAAACAGTTTACTTTCACTCCTCAGGAAAACAGCCTGTTCATTTTTCAGTCCAAAGTAAGCACCTCCACTTCATGCTGGAAACATGTCAAAGTGACCCTGCTCTGCTTTCTAGTAAGTGCATGGGATCATTGGATGAGGATGTTTTATTTCCCCAAGTTATTTAAGGTCAGGTTTTCATCTTGGGTAAACTTTTATAGCTGGAGTAATGCAGCATGAGACATAAGTACTGCCTAGGTCTTGCAAGGCACTGCTGAATGTCTAATCCAGCTGCTGCTCCTCCCCAAAGAGGGTGAGAAGAGGGGTTTCACAGTCACAGCTCCACCACCAGCACACTTGCCATACATCCATGGCAAATGAAAGGCTGAAAGAGATCACCTCTATCCCCCACACAAGCAAGAGGAAAATCTCAGAATAGGATATGGTTCTGTGAGCCACATCCATTTCCCTGTTCAAAGGGTGATTAGCCCATAGTTCCTGCTCAGGGACTGCAGCAAAGTAAGATAAAACCATGAGCATAAAACCTTATATGACTAAGGAAACATAAAAACATGTAATCAATTGAAACTACTGTACTCGGGTTTGATTTTGTGATGAATCAAGCACCTTCAGTTTCTAACAAGAGCCAGATAGAGTTACAGCTCCCTCCCAGTTTTCCAGAATCAGGCCCATTGTTGGCAATTGTTCATATACAGCTGCTATATAGCACAGTTCTATTTCTTACACTATAGAGACCTCTCTTTGAAGTCAATTTGCATTATGCCTGGGCAAATATTGCAGTATCAGGCTGCTCATTAAAGCCCTAGGACAACTACTGCCCCTGTTTGAATTTTGCATTATATCAGTCAAGGATACACAATTATCCGTGGAGTACTTCAGAAATGGCCAAGGTCACATGAGGATTTTATCGTATTACTGCAGTGCGCCATCTTCCTTGCCAGCCCATTGCTGTACAGACTACATTACCATGCATCAGCAAATGCACCAGCACGCTGCTATATTTAGTGTTTCATACATACCACTAAAATAGCGGATGTGTCAGCTTTTAATCCGACTTCAAATTTTTGTCAGCAAAGTGAGAGCTCATTTTCCCCACCAGTGATGAAGTGTGCTCTGTGTTAGTCATCGTGAACTATGTGGTGATAACTTTAAAATACATTAGGCAGCTAGAATGCTCAATCTGAGTGGAATGTTTTTACTAAGACATATGATGGGGGATAGTGAGGACACACGGCATCCGTCAGCCAGGTTTTGATAGTGATTGCCACAGATTGCTGCCTACAAACCCAGCAGCAATCTGATGGCAAGGGGAGCAGCTAAGCAAGGTGTTCTCTGGGCTACCACAGCAGACAATTAGGACCTCCTACATTGCAAGGGCAGAAGAGATAGGTGGTGCAGACTGGGTTTGGTGTTATCTACCTGCAATAAGGGAAGAAAAGCATTGATAATGATGACTTGAACAGAGTGGTCTATTGCATGGCGATGGGACTGGGGCAGTCTTATTAATGGTATCATCTACTAATGACAGCAGGAATGTGGTTTAGTGGCTGAAACTACAGGTACCACCAGGATAGCCACATTCATTCCCAAGGAAAGCAGAGCTCAGTGGATGAATCTGGTGTTTTCGCAGGTCTTGGTAAAGCCACAGAATAGGGTATTTTTAACATATTTGTAGCATTTTCTTATTAATGCCATCACATACAAGCAATACAAGTATGAATTGCCTTCCCCTCTACTGCTTCTACAGAAAGCCAACAGACAACTTGCTCACCTCAGGCCAAGGGTGATCCTGTCTGTGTGAAACCAGCTTTCCCACTCCAAACTGCTTGGCCTCTCGTGCCACTGTCCCTTGTGCTTTGCTAACTACATCTTAAAGGGTGTGGGCAACACCACATCTGCAGTCTAGGTCTAAGTCCAAATAACATAATATTTACTTAATAGTGTGAAATTATATAAATATCTTATTTTCCAAGTGTTTGTGGAACTCCATTTCAGCCCAACTCAGAGCTGTCCATCCCAGCCCCATGATTCTGTGGCTGGGCTGTTCTCTGCCACAGCCCTGCCCAGCCACGTGACCCAACTGGCAGAGTGACATCCCATCCCATCCTTGGCCCATGCCTGTCCCCAGGCCTCATCCTGGAGCTGTCTGACCTCTGTTCCTGTGTCTGCCCCAGTCCCCAGGGAGCCACCAGCTCATGCTCATCCTGTCATGATTAAAGAAAACAGAAAGCAGAATAAATTCATGCCTCTAGAATCTCATCTCACTATTATTTAATTTTTTTTCCAAATGGTTAGATCATCATTAATTCCAGTGCATGCAAGTACCAACATTATTACAACTGGAAATAATGACACAAGGCCTGGCAAGCATGCAGTGACACTGCCAGAAATGCTGGTACTTCAGATGAGGTTCCCTGGTGTGGCTAGGTGGTCTGTGCAGCTGTAGCTTTTCTTAAGACACATTTTGGGTACCCTGCTTAACATATTGCAAGGCACACACTACAAATCCAGGCAATAGAAGCCCCAAAATATTGCATTTATTTGAGAGGGGGAAAAAAAGTAACATAAAATTCAACAAGAGAGAGAACAGACTTCCAAAGGGCAGGTTTTTTCCCTCTAACACACAGAAATGGTTTACATGGGCAATGACTGGAAGCTAAGGACAGCCCAGCCTTGGGGAAAGGGCTGCAGAAGTTCCCACCCCAGCTGCAGCAGCTCTGAACTGTCCTGTGCATCCCCAGCTCCTGATAGTGTGGGGTTATAGGCACTCTTTGGTGGGAAGGGCAGGGTGACCCACTGGCACTCTGGGAAAAGACTCTTTTGGGCCCTGAGAGTTCTAGAGCTCTGACCAAGAAAGGGGTCAGAAGAATAAATGACAAAAGAGAATGAGAAAAAATACGAAGTAAGGATGTCAGGGAAGAGTGATGCAGAAAACAAACTTGAGTAGAACTGTGAGTGCTGTGTTCTGTGAGTGGCTAATACAGGCAGGACAAGTTTTCTCCTTATGCAAGAAATTCCAAACCAGAAAATTTATTATCCAGAAAGCCTAGAAAATATCAGAAATGTTTAGCAACTTCAAATCTGGAAGAAACCCTTGTCCCTTAGTTCAAGACATAAATTTGCCCTTTTTTGTAATTTAAATCATGTTTTCTCTTTTTATCTCTCTCTCTCTTTTAATACTTCAATGTAACAAATTTCAAAGCTGAAAGATTCAAACAAATAAAAACTAACACTTCTCACTTTGAAAACTAAAATCATTGCATGTCGAGATGTGTGTGCCTATTTTACAGAAATGATTTTAAATAGAAATTAATGGATGCTAACTTTTCCTGTAAAATGTTCTATTTGAAGAAATGGACATTTTCTGACAGAAGCATTTTATTGATAAATTTATTAGCAGCTCTACCATATGTTAGATATCTATGACTAAAGTTTCACCTCAGTGACCAAACTGTGTCAGAAAATGACCTGTCATTCTTCTTTCATGCCTTCAGTCATCAGATTTTCAACCATCATTCTACAGTTCTACTGTTAGGATGGGTGCTAAAACTTTATCTCTTTTAGTGAAAAAATTAGTATAGTCATAAAAGTAAAACAATAAAAATGAATCATACTATAAAATGGGAACACTGTTAAAATAATGAGTTTTATTTAAAATACATTTGCCATTGACATGTTTTCCTTTTTTTTATAAAGTGAGGCTTCAGTGGCACAGAGAGGTTTTGATCCAACAATGAATACAATTAAAACAAATGCTCAATCAATCTCAGTACCTCTGAATTTTTTTTAGCCTTGGCAAAACCCAGGCATGAGTTTCACTGACAAATACCATAATAAATAAATCCACATCCAAAACATAAAGCAGGAAAAGTTAATGTGCATAGAGCTTGAATGAAAATATGTACATTTACACTATGCTCAGCAGCCTTCCTGTTTTGTTGACCTGAAGTTAAGTACATGAAGGTGGAATTGCCTATGGAGACCATAGTTTCTGGCATTTTGCTAAGCCACCAAGTTTGCCAGCAGAGCCACTGAATCAGTGAAAATGGCTCCAAAAAGCCACGTTCATCTGATTCTAACCGAGTTAAGGTTGGCCCCTGGAATGAACTGCGGATGCAGTTTAGATCAGAGACAGATGCAAGAAGAAATCACTGAGTGAACAAACTGGCTTAAACTAGTCCTTCAAGCCAAAAAAGAGATGCTAAGTCATCCAGGGACAGAGGGGTAATTACAGCAGCGATGTCCAATTACTTTCCTTTTAATTGGCACACTCTGTGTACATCCTGGCTAACAAAACAGAAAATGTAGTCAGAAATGGGTGACTCCAGAGGTCAGTTGGTTTATGACTGAAAAACTTGCAGCTGGCAAAGACTTTTGTGGGGAAAAGGATTCATCTAGACTTTGGGAACATTTCTTTTTGCAAAACTGTGAGGCTGTTATTAAACCCAGTAACCCACATTCTGGGAAGCAGTTCCTTTTCTCTGTATTTCCTAATTGTGCTTCATTACAATTTAATAAGGACATTTACTCTCAATTAAGCAAATCATCCAAGCAGTTTCTTATGCCTGTTGCAATTAATTGTTTTTGTCAAATGCAGGTTTAATTGTGTGTTAAGTATCTTGCTGAACCAGGATCTGTGTGTGGGTACCTATCTGTCTATCCAAACCCTTCCTTAGCTCCTAGCATGATAATATATGTGTAGTTCAGGGTATCTGAATCTTTAGCTCCACTTACTGCCCTGGTCTTGGTGCCTCACTGGCCCTAAATAATTCCTCCATAATGGTCAAACTCACTAATGCTGTTAATATTGAAAACTGCTTCAACCACACAGTGGGCTCCTGCCAAGGGAGAAATCAGGCATTGTGACTGTGGGTCACAGGGGACATGTGGGTCCCAGGGGTTGTTAGACTTTTTTGAAAAATATGCCTCTGTAATGAGCCCCTTCCTTAGAATCAGCTGCTGAGTGACTGAGACAGAAAGAGCTCTGAGGTGTTCCTCATCTCTGCTCACATCCCACACACACACCAGTGCCATGGCAAGACCTTGAGTCCTATGCTGACACCAGTAACAAATGCCTGGGTTTATCCCCATTATTTCTGAACTTACCAGGCAAAGTGTAAGTCAAAAGGTAATGAATTATCAGCTTTCCTAGGAACCACTTTAAGCCTACATCAATAGGTCACTTGTCACAGATAAACTAAACACCCATCTAATAGCAGACACTCCCGGGGTCCTCTATCAATGCACGCATGGTTACACAAGCCACCAAAAAACTTTCAAGAAGCAATGCAGACTTACCTGCTTTTTCCTTGCCCAGCTTCTGAAACAGCATCTGTAAGAAAGTGATTTTTCTTTAATAATGGTACATTTTTTCCTTCAAATAAGTTCCACATTTCAAGATGACAATATATGTAATTATTAATTGACACCACCTTACACAAGGCATAAAATCCAGAGCTTATCAATAAAAATCATGCAGAATTAGCTAGTTTTGCTTGCTAATGACAACCTGGCACCCATTGTCAAATCAGGTTCACCTTGCAGTGAGTGAGTCTAGGAGCATACTCTACAAGCAGAATATGTACTGCAAGGATGCATGAGGTACAACACACTGGAGAATGCCTGAAAGGGTCTTGAAAGGCTTGTGGGGCTCAGGGAGCAGACAGGATGCTGAAAAGTTGTGTAGGCAGCTCTACTGATGGGCAAGAAACAGTACACCATGACTAGGAAAGGTAGATGCATGTTTCCTGTTCATCTGTGACCAAGAGAGGATTGCTCTGCCTGAGGCTTGTGGGCAAACTGGCCTGCCATGTTGTTTCCTGCATATTTTTCACTTTGCTGCTTTGTGTTTGCCATGCTAAATGAAAGGGGTGCCATTGGATGCACCTCTTGGTCCATTACTTTTCTCTTTAATAGCTTTCAGTGCCCAAATAAGGAGGTTGTTGACAGTGACTAAATGCATTTCCTTTCATAGATCCATCAGATCCATCTCTCAGCAATGCAGGCTGAAAATGAAACTAGCATAATGGATGAAAATGCACCTAATTTTTTTTATTTTAAATAAACAGGAGGGTGAATAGATTCCTCCAGGTACCAGTGTGAAGTGCCCAATATGCAGGCAGCTGAAAAGACAACTACTCCTGTGCCTTGCAGTGACACACTCCCTGTTCCTGTTATCTGCTTGTCCCCACATGGACCACTATCTGCACCTTTCCATGAGATGCACCAAGTGCTCCATTATCTCTTCAGTCAATATTGCTTCTGCAGCCTAGATAGGAATCTGTCTATGGAAACATGATTTTTATTTATCTTTTATGTAATGAAGAATTTTACTGAGATATTGGAAAATTCCTCCTCTGAGGAACTGAATTGATTAGGCAACTCTCCTAATAATAGGGAAAGCACAGCTAGGCTACATTTTTTTTGCCTTCTGCAAGGAAATTTCATTCTAAAGGAGCCTCCTCCTCCATTGCAAGGTCTGCCTGAGCAGCAGCTGAAGCTGACCTATCTTTAGCCAGCAGGGATCATGTGGAGTGGTCACTTCTTATGGGAAGATAATGAGCGGCTGAGTCCAAATCAGGTTTCATTAGTGGCAATGATGCATTAAGTTGTAGCTTTCATATTTTAGATTCTGTGCTGCATAAGGATGTAGTTTTGAGCCTCATATTAAGTGCTAGTGAGCTCTCTTCACAGGGTAGGTAGACAAAACAAATCCTTTTCTTGCTGAGGACCAAGGACAACCGTTGGACCCAAAAGCATCAACAACAGAGGACCAGAGGGAGGAACAAGAAA
>VZUI01047556.1:4164-32376 GCA_013401135.1 Cettia cetti | reverse complement strand
AAAACAAAACAAAACAAAACAAAACAAAACAAAACAAAACAAAACAAAACAAAACAAAACAAAACAAAACAAAACAACAAAACCACCACCACAAAAAAACCCAAAAAACAACAAAACAACAAACCACCCCCCCCTCAAAAAAAAAACCCAAAAAACCAACCCCTGGGTTTCAACCAAAAGAAGGGAGAGCTGCTGCTCCTGCCCCACCCTGCTGCTCCTGCCCTTTCCCTTGTGTAATCACCCCTCTTCCCACTGCTTTGCTTCCTTCAGGGGGTTGGTGTGCACAGACTGAGCCTACACTGTTCTCTGCCCTTTTAAAATGTTATTTCAGTGATAGGTTTAAAGGGATTTTAGTAGACAACATCCACTGTGAGTTAAAAAATGTCCATCTTCCTTCCTGAAAATGGAGCTTGATAGCTGCTGGTTTGGTACTGTGACACACCTGCACTTCAGACTTCTCACACTTATTAATTTTCAGTGAAATCAATTTCATATGAATAAATATATGACACTGATGAAGATGTTAGAAGCATTTGTCAGGCCACATCCTTTTCCTGTTGTTTTCCTGGTAAGCGTTTCTAAAGTCAAGTATTTAAATATTTTAGCATAAAAATTTCTCTGGTCTTGAGCATTTTTTTGTAAATAACCACAACCACTGAGCCATACTAAATAGAGCTATAACACTGATGCTGGTGTAGCAGTTTGGCTTGTGATCTGAATTAATTGGGGAGAGGGAGAAAGTGTTGGAATAGATTTTTCTTTAACTGCAAAATCTTCAATTTTTTAATATTCTTACCATAATCTGTTTTTTGCTGAGATGATGCTTGGTTCATGTTTTTCAGTGCTGACACCTGGTTCTTTGGAGTAAATTGTTCCAGCATCCAGAATATTGTTTATTTCATTCTTTCTGATCTCATAAACTTCTGAAAAGTCAGATCAAACTTGAGATGAAGATGAGTCCAAGCTTCTAGAACTGCACTTTAATAACATCTACACAGCCTGGTGCATTTCAGCCAAATCTCTGCCTGAAACTGTAACTGATGGTTTAAAATCTGTTCCTCTCGAGTAGTTAAAAGGAGTAACTACTTTTTGTGCTTGTTTTCTTCTTTTTAACCTGACCCTGTTTATCAAACTAAGAAATACTGACCATTTCTGTATAGGAGAGCTCCTTTGATTCTGGATTGAGGAGAAGATCGATGTTTGGAGGGAAGCTCACACACATTAATTTAATTGGAATTCTCCCCCAAACAAATGGATGACTATATAATTCTGGCTTATTACTGTTCTGCTCAATAGCACCTCCCACACCAATGTTCAAGGGACTCCTGGTAGGGGCAGCTGCTACTCAGCAGGACAGAGATTTTCCAGCCAGGTCTTAACAGCGTGATGGCAACAAGGTAGGGGAGGAAAAAAGGGTGTGTGATGCTGTTATATTTGTTAGCTTGATGCTGGTTACAGCAACACAATTTTTATTGCACACACTGGAGCCATGAAGCGAGTGTGCGTGCTGGGTTTTGGTTGGCATCCAGCTGAGTTTTCACAGCCAGGTGAAGCAGTGCTGTGCTGCACAGCCACTGAGGAAGCCCAGCTTGCCTTCAGCCTCATCCCAGCTGCCAGGGGATCCAGGGGCTGCCCAGCAGAAAAGGGGCTCTGGCTCTGTGGGAGCCTCACTGCCACCCCGTGCCCTCCTCCTGGTGAGCCGTGCTCAGAGATGGGTGATCTCTACGTCAGGAATCTCTCTGCCTGTTGTGAAGGGCTGTGTTTTCAGGTGCCCTCAGTGTTTAAAGGTGTTTTTTGTTTCTTACAGGTCTGTCTTCTCCAAGGTTCGGGAGACAGACTACTGCTGAAGGCAAACTGAAGGGTCTGGGCGCTGTGCAGGGGAGCTCTCAGCCAGAAGGAATCCCAGGCAGGGCTTTCACGCTCGTGTTCTCTTCATGTTGCATGTCGGTCATTTCATTACCCCCAGTTCTTCAGCTTTAATTTAGTGCCATGTTAAGCTAAGCTCCAGCTCCAGATGTACATGAGATCCTCGGGTCTCAGCTCTCTGGCCTGAGAAGAAAGAGACTCAATCCCACAGCTTTCAGTGTACAGGAAAAAGCAGCCTTTTCTCACTGCTGAGGGAAATCTGGGGCAGATTCTCAGAAGAGTCCCAGCTGTGGCTTGCTGGCAAATACCAAACCTGGGGAAGGAGCTCTGTGGACAGGTGACTGCCAGCAAGGGTGAGAACGCAAAGTGAAAGAGGACAAAGCATCTGCAGGCAGGGGGTGGGACATCTGCTTGGGTGACCCCCTGGGGGTGCCACAGGGATGGCTCTCCTTTCCCTGCCTGTGGATACCTTCCTGCTTTAGGTGGAGGTAAGAGGACAAAGTGGAAAGTTTTGTAAGGAACCTTATTCAGTTCAAGCAAGTGAACCACAAACCAGTTTTGAGAACTGAAAGGTAACGTTGAGGAGCCAAAATTTAGGTGCAAGGTTCAGGAACGGAAGAGGGTTTGAATTTCAGCAGAGGCCATGGTCAGGGACAAAAACATGTCGCCCAGAGTCTTAAAATATAGAGTAATTGGTGTCATTTTAGGACTTGGAGAAGGATTGTGATGTATTTGGTACTTTAGATGGTACAGACACTTGGAAAATGAAAGATTTTGTTGAAGAGCAGAACTAGCCCAAGATTTGGACTTGCAGAGAGAAGACTGAAAGTGCTCTGGATCGCTACCAGTGTGTATTGGTCCTCAGCTCCCTGTGGTGATGGGGAACAGAGAATGGTTTATTAATGTTGCTTTCCAATATGTATTTTTCTGACTTTCTGACCTTTGCAAAGGGATCAGTTTGAAGCTGTGTGCCAGGTCTTGTCAATGCAGTGTGTGTGTGGTTGTATTAGAGAAACAGGCAACCACATGACAGAATGGAATTAAAATCTTTAAATATTTTAAGAAATGTCAGCACCTGATGATTCATCACAGCCTGCTGTTAGGTTTAAACTGGCAGGCATGTTTAAAAGGACCACAGCTCAGCCTGAGTGTCACTGTCATAGCCCAAGGGGCTCTGCAACATCTTCCTCATCTACAAACCCCTGGCTGCACCCCTGCAGACCTGCCCAGGCTCCCCAGGCACAGCAGGATGCACCCTGTGGGGAGGCTAAGGCCACTGAAGCTCCCAGGTGCACCCCCACAGCCTGCCCAAAAGGACCTGTCCATTTAATGGCACTGCCTAAAATTTGGCTGTGACTTCATGTCCGGATGGTTTAAAAAGCTGAGTTTTGCCTCTGCTCTTGGCAGATGGTGTTTGTAGATCTTTGGGCTACACTTTTGGTTTCTGAATTCTAGTTACAGTAAAAAAAAAGCAGAAAGCCCAACCCTGCAGACACCCACTCTTAAAAAAACGCAACTGTTCTAGAAATACTTTGCAACTTACAATAGTCTGAAATTATTTTAAAAGTAAGGTGCCTCTTGGTAATGTATCTCTGACCTTTTGGCATTTACAGATCTTACTGAAGCTCATGGGTGCCCTCTTCTCCTTCCAGTCAGAGGAACTGAGAAAACATCTGACTGCTCCTTTCACAGAGACAACTGAAAAAGCAAAGTCTCAGAGACCAGATTAATGATGGTGAGACCCTGGTGTGGGTGCAGTTCTGACATTGGCAGAATTTGGTGATGGAATCAGCCACACAGAGCTCCAATTAATTTTTAAGGTATTTGGTGTTGCCATTGAAAAAAGCTTCTATCAATGAGTGAACTGGGTGCAAACAGGATGAAATATTTATCTGATGATGATTCTGGAATTTTACAAGGGTCAAACTGTAGGCAGCAGAAAGTAAGAGACAGCAGCTTAAATGTGGCTGACAGAAAAACGAAACCATGGCTTGTGTGGCCAAGGGTGTTTCAGGGAGAGAAGGCTGGAGGCAAGCTGGGAGACAGTGCATGATGTATGTTCTTTGTTGAAAAATTCTATGTTCAATCTTGCCAGCTTTCCATAGGGGAGAACTCTCACTGGTTGGTTTGCTGGAGTAAGGCTGGAAGTGATGGTAGTGAATTCTGTCCTAGAAATCACCATGAGCACATTTTTATATAATGGTACCTGGCGCAGCTAGGAGACAGCAGAATATTTTTATTTATTTATGCTTCTTTTTTTCTCCTGCCTGCAGTATTGAGCCAACACAGAGGCAATTCCCACTGAGCTGGGCTGAAATCTGTGAGTGCTGACACTTGAAGCATTAGGCTGAGCTCTGAATGAGCAGTGGTGTAAGAGAGAGCAGGCATTTGCATTCCAGCATGAGCATGGAAAGAAAGTTTGTGCTTGTTTTTACACTCAGCATCCCTGATGGGGAGGCTCCAGCATCACCTTTGGTCTCTTCGTCAGCCTGTATGTTGCCAGAAAACAGCTGTGAAAGCAGGACTTTAGCTGGCACAGAATTCGTTTGACAGAGAGATATACATGAAAGTTGATCCAGCTGAATTCCCCATGCTGAATTTCTAGCACTGGAAGTCAAAAGAGAAGAAGGAACAGGAGGTTTTGCCGTGTAAATCCCGCAGATGTGGTTTGGAGTAATTTAGAGAAGTTTGTGACTCAAAAAAATCATGCTGTCTACTTTCAAGAGAAAGATTTCATTCTCAGGATGTCTTTGTGTTTTTACTACTGAAGCCTGAAGAGAATCAGGTTTTCAAGGTGATATTTTTCTAACAATTTTACTGTCTTTATTACACTTAGGGATTGTTGTTAGACTGAAAAAGAAACAACAAAAAACCCCTAAAAGAATCATACCACAGTTCAGATTTCAGTATTTTATGCTGCCAATGGATCTATGGTTTCAAGGCAATAATGTCGCAGGGCCTGGCTTTGCAGTGTGATCTCAGTACATTAGAAGGAGAGAGCTGGAATCACCCAGAGATCTCTGGTTTTACTGGAACTGCCACATGCTGGGCACACCTAAGGCAATTCAGTGCCGTGGAAAAAGAAGGACAAAGATTTGAAAGAATTCAGTGCAGTTATTTTGATGATTTTGCAGAGTTTCAGCAACTTTTTCAACTGCTGTAGGAACTGAGAGCAAGACTTGCTTTCACTGGGTTGGGACTGCTTGCCTTTGGGTAAGACTTGGTGTAGTAGCAGAGAAAAGGCACTGTCTGTAAAAGGCTCAAAGCACTAGGATCTTTTAAAAGAAATGGCATACTGTTTTGGTTTTTTGTCTTTTTTTTTTTTTGGTATGATTCTAGAAAATGCTAAGAAAAATTATCAGCCAGTGTCAACCTGAGCAAAGGGGAAACGAGCCATAGTAACATAGCAAATAAACAGATCAAAGGTATCAGAAAAACACCACAATCTTCATTTTTTTTCCAGTATCACCAGGCAATTAGTAGATTAATACAGATACTAATGGTTGTTTGCACTCTCATTAACCTACAAGGGCAGTCATGTGTGGTCTCCTTTCCAGAGCCCAGCTAGCATCTGGCATAATTATCGGCCACATCTTTTTCACTAATGAGTTGATTGGGGTGGCAGAGATGCTTAATAAGCATCTGTATGGTTTCATCTACAGCATACAGAAATCCAAGGCCACAGAGAGCTACTCTGAGAGCTCAGGTGTCCAAGCACCCTGCTGTCTCTGGGGAGGACAGACTGCTTCTTGTTGAGGGCAAGCCAGAAGTCAAAATATTGAATTTCTAGCTAGAGATGCCAGAAGTTCTTCAGGGGCTGCTGAGGGGCCCTCACTCATTTCTGTATTTGACACTGCAGGGTGGGGCATTGCTTGAGGTGGCAGCAGTTGTTTCCCTCAGGCAGTGCCAACTCTTCAGAGAGTTGAAACAGAGCTGCTGAGAGCACCTCTGGGAGAGGGGCACTGAGCATGCCAAAATGAAACTTGAGTTTCATTTCAGCACCTTGCACAAAAGATAAAATATATACATTTTTGGATATATAGCTCATAGAACCAGACAACCTGCAGCCTTTCTCTTCTCTCTCTGTTAGCTGTCTCAGGAAGGTCTCATAGGTTTACTTGAAGTCACATTTTTAAACAGGGAAAACAGTGAGTTTGGGTTGTGATATTGACGCGGTGATTGTGGGCATCTGTGGTGTTTGCAGTTCCCAGAACTACAACTGGACTTCACCCATGCACTGAACTGGGTAAATTCCATCTTGGTTGGAATGAAGATTAACTGTGGAACAGCATCTCTCACACACAAGTGTGATTTTCCACGTGTCAGAAATACGAAAATGGAATGAGTAGACTACAGCCTTACGTGAACAAAAGAAGGCCTTTTCCCCTAATTCTTCTAATGTGGAAATCCAGCTGTCCTTGAAGCTGTTGTGCTTCAGTAAGCGGGGGAAAACCAACTGATTTTTCAAATCTCCCCCAGAGCTAATGGCTCACCAGCAGCTGCCTGCCCTGGGTAGCATCTCTGGGCACTAGTTGGGTGCCATGGGACAAGGTGGCTGTGTGAATGGGGTTCCTCATGAGAAATCTAATTTCTCATGCCTCTGGGACACTCCTTTCCCCATAGGAAGCTGGCCACTGCATGTATGTCCAGCACTGGGGCTTGAAAACCTGCCTAATGGAAGACTTGCAGAAGCACCAAGCTGGGGTGAGGAGAAGATAAATAGCAGGATGTGTTTGTTTCAAAACACCTGCACCATGGGCCAGCTTTGAGACTTGTCATGAGGTTTGCATGCATGCCCTGCCTCCCCACAGCGCTGCTTTCCTGCTTTAAATGAGTGAGCACTGTGACCCTCAGTCCAGGCAGCGTGTACAAAGGACACTGGGCCTGGTGTGGAAAGGCTGCCAGATGCTGGGTGAGGGGTTTTTTGGCAGTGAAGTGTGTCAGGTGGTGTAAATGAGAACGTGGATGTCATCCTGGTGCCCCTTTACAGATGTACAGCAGGTCTGACTCGGTTACTGAGTTCATTCCTGGCAGGATGAGTCCTCACCTTGGAGCAATGGCTGCTGGAAAAAGCAGTGCTAATGCTAAGACCTCTTGGCAAGGCAGAAATGACAGTGATTAAAAAAAGAATGAATTAAAAATCCACAGGTCCAGCATGAATTTGGCTCTGGTGTGTCCTCTGTCATGCCATACGCTGCAGTGGGTACTGCCAGCATGTCTTTTTTTAATATATATATATATTTAAATGAAATAAACAAAAGCAAAACTTTTGACAGGGCCAAAGGAAATAAATTGTGCCACTCCAGGAACACAGAATCACCTTGCAGGGCCTGAACTGCACCAGCTGCTTGGCAGCTGCCCAGCTGGCTCACCTTTTTGCTTCCCATGCTTGCGGCAGTAGCTGGAGCGCCGTCCGTGCAGCAGGGGATTGTGGCTCTTGCTTTCAGTCATTCTGACTTCCTCAGATGAAAGGCACTACCGAAATATGACTATTCTTAGTCTTTTCAGATGTGCTTCAGTGCTGAAACTTGCTTTAGTGTCTGTGTTGGCCTGATGTTAAGAAGATAAAGAATTGCTGGCGTGAGCCTGACGTATCCATGCAGAAGGGGTGAGTTTGATTTCTCTGGAGTTTTTGAACTAACACTGAGGCCACAGAACTGTGAAAGCTCATTACATAGTGCCATTTTGTGGCAATCAGTTCCTAGGAGTGACTTTCCAATGCAAATACCTTTCTTGCCGACAGAAAATAATTTAATTATGCTTTCAGAAGCAGCATGGAAGCCTTCACCTAATGTTCTCCATAGTCTAATGTTATATAACTTTAAAAAAAATAGGTGAGTATTGGTTTTGGTTTCTTCTGCTTACCACATGCCTTTACAGGAGAAATATTTTTAGCTGTTTACAGAAGGAGTTTACAAAAGCAGCTGAAAAAAGCCACAGTGTGAGATGCACTTGCAAAGGGTACAGATCCGCTTGGGGACACCTCTGGGGTGACACCAAATATCTTGCCTTGAGAAAGAAGAGGGGCCAAAGAGGGGTTTTCTGTGCTTCATGTGATTTTTATTCTGGGAGCAGGTTTGTGTTTTTGGACTGCATCCACCTGGAGTGCCTTGGCAGATGCTTTCCCTGACAGCAGGCTCAGCTCCCACTCTGTGATACCACCCTGCTGTGGCATCCTCTGCTCCTCTTGCTCTGGCCTTCCTTCCCCCTGCACACACAGCAGCTGAGGAGCTGCTGCCCCTTTCGGTGACTGAGCCTTTGGCTGTTTTCTCTCGGCTCTGCATCTTGGCAATGCCAGGAGAGCAGCCAGAGCAGTGTGTGTGTAGTTCATGTTTCCCCACATGTTTAGCAAGCATGCTAATCTGAAACCCAGCTATGCCAGCTTTCCCATTTGTACTGTTGTGTAAATAACAGACAGGCAGGTTTCTTTTCAGTTTGCTCAGGGCAAGCACACTTCTGCCCCTCCTTGTGAAGACAGTTCCTTGGGCAGTCCTTGGGAAACCTTTTGGTGTGTGATGGCCAAACTCTCTCTGTCCCCCTGGCTCCACAAAGGGACTGTTCAAGCTACTGTCACTTGCCACTGTGGTGCTGAGCAGGTCCCTGCAGGCTCCCAGGGCAGGTGACACCACCTCAGGAGCTGGGTGGGCTCTGTTTTCCCCTGCTGGACTTGCCAGCTCCTCAGAGGACACTACCTCTGCATGGCTCCTGTCCTTGGGTTTGGGTGGAAGGGTGGAGAGCATGCCCAAGACTCAGAGAAAGCAATTAGTGGAAAATATTCTAAACGTGAGGGGGAAACCTCAGCAAAACCACTTTGGTGAGACATGCAGAAGTCTATACCTCTGAGTAGCCTCGGTTTGTCTCTTGTTTGCATGTGTTTGAGGCAGGTTAAGTTGTGGTGTTGCAGAATAATCCCTGAGTGAAATACCACTGTGAGGTTTGGGGTGATGTCTCTCTGAAGATCAGGTTCAATCTTCCAGCCCATCTCAGCTTCTTTTCATGATCTAGAGGCTGCCTCAGGCAGGAAGATGGCTGCTCTCCTCACTTTGAAGTTTTCTGAACACCTGAAATTACTTGATATGACAAACTACTAGGGTGACATTTATTAGGTTTTCTTTGTGGTTGTTCCTCCTTGCACAAAAACCTGTCTGGTTTATATTTTTAACTAATGTTTTTAATCCTAGTGAAAAGATGTAGGACTGACACTACAGGTCCCATGCCCATCTGTGCTCACTGTAGGCACTTGTGGGAAGGCAGGAGACTAACAGGGCTCGGATCTGGGCCTGGACCCTCCCTCAGGTGCCTCCAAGCTCATGAACCATGCATCATAAAAGCAGTATTATGAAGGCTAGAAGTTGTTCATATATTAGAGCCTTTACTTGCTATTAAACCAGCTGATTTTTTTTTTTTAATGCTGTTGTTGAAAATCTCAGAAGCAACTTCTTGGGCAATGGAACTTTTCAGAAAGTCCAGCATTGTTTTGATGGTACTTTAGTAGCATTAGAAATTAGTGGAGTTCTGTGCTCAAGCAGAGGAAGGAAGATGATATAACCCACCAGGCAAAGGGACAGGAAAAGAATTTGGGGAACAAATCCTATGTGGTTTTGTCTGCTGGGAGTTTTTGTTAATTTGTTTTAATTGGGGATTGGGGTTTTTTTCCCCTTTTGTCCACACTACTTTTATACTCTTCTGTCTTTCAGTTGTGTGAGTCTATAAAACACAGCTTGGGGAATCACACTGATGGTTGAACAAATCCTAATTGTAGAATGTTGGAGTAATCTGTCATTGATAAAAATGCCCTCAAGAAAAATCAGCTTTTTCTATGTTGTGAAGACCTGTGGCATTTGGCCCAGTTGGTGAAGTTTAATTGGATAAAAAACAGAATTTGTTTTGTGAATATTCTCATCTGTGGCCTGAAATGGTCCAGAATGTCCAGAAAGATTAATGTTAAATACAACACCTCTGAAGGTCCATGGTTAATTGTGCAATTGTTGCTTTGTTCAATTCACAGAAAAGGGCAGAACCAAAAATATAATTTTTAAAGGCATTGGTTTTGGTGTTTCTGGTCAGCACTTGATTTGTTTTTTTCCCACAAAGGCTGTGCTTCTTTGACTTTATAGTACAACAGAGGCAGTGGGAGGAGATCCGAGTATGTGAGGGGTTCACATTCAGGTTTCCATCACTTTTCTGTGTATTAAGAATAACATCAAGAGACAAGAAACCATTTCTGTTGCACTGAACCTGTGTATCAGCTCAGGAAGATTTGGGCTTTTAAAATGTCAAATGCTTTTCAGTTTTATTCATCATCAGAATTGCAGTGTATCTTCTCAAGCTGCAGAAGGATTTGTATCGCTTTGTCCTGGTATAAAAAAACAACTGGAGATGCTCCAGAGTTAACATTGTTTTTCCCATAGGAGCCTATGTGTAAAATCCTGAATTAGAAAGAACTGTGTTCTTAGCTGCAGGTCAAAGGCAGGACTTAAGTGTATTATTTGAATGTAAGTTCATCTTGAAAAGCAGTGAATTGAAAGTAACACCTTCTTGCTCAAAAGACCTGTGCTTTTACGTGCTAAAAAAAAAGGACTACTGTAACAGGCTGTCAAACCAACACAGCTGGGTTTTCTTCCTTCTTTCTCTTCATTTCATTTCCCAAATTTCAAGCACGCTCGGTGAGGCCGCTCTCATCTACTTACACAACAGGCAAAATTTATACAGATAAAATTATACATAAAAACACTTTAGGCCAACAAAGAAGTGGCACTGTGGCAATACATGGGAAGAAAATAGTCCAGTTCAACTTCCAGATTTTGTAGTCTGGGTTTGCAGCCAGAAGCAGACTGAGCCTTGAGAGCAGTGGCTCACAGTAGCTCACAGTGGCTCCCACCACTGCACATTATTGCAGCTTAATTAGCCCTGACTTTAATAACCCCATCTTGTCTGATGGGTCACAGTTGCTGCTGCCAAGTAATTTTTAGGCAGCTAGTGCAGGTAGAGGAAAATTATATCCTGCTGTCAAATTGGGAAATTAAAATGTATTTTCAAATCATATACTTCACATGCACAGTTCATTTAGTAAAACTTCTTTCTCTCACATGCACATTTTGTATGCAAAGTCATGTGAGAGGTGCAAAGAAGAAAGGTTAACCCATATTGAAAATGTGTAAGCTTCTGAGTGCTCAAGGCAGTAACAAATAATGTTTAGGAAATCTACTGTTTTGGAAAGCTCCTCCTCTTGCTCCTTTACAGAAAGATGAAAATAAAAATCGTTCACCTCAGCTGTGGTCATAGTTATAGTGCTAACAAGTTTTAAAATGTTCCTATCAGGCCCACTATATGTGCAGCTGCCTACTTGCATGGTCAATCATTTCTATGGAAATTGATGGACAGTTGCAAATTGTGTTTTCAAAACTGGATCCTTTTTTTTTTATTTGCCACACAGAGAAGGTAATTTTTTTTGCATTTTGAACAAAGGGAATACCTGCCCCAGAAACCTGACTACCAGCAGTTTTAGACAATTTTCACAGCTGGTTTAGAATGGCAAAGAAAATTATTTCTTTTTGTGGAAGTGTTTCTGGTTATGAGCATCAACCATGCCCAGATAAGGGCTCAAGAAATGCTTGGCTTAAATTGCAACAAAGAAACCTTTACAGTCAGAGCCAAATCTGCAAATGGCCTTAGGGTGGTGATAACCCAGAAGTGCTGACCTGAAGGGTTCAGGCAAGCCCAGAGATGTTTAGGGAAGTGTGCAGTACAGGCTAGAAGGACTCCCCTAAGCAATGAGCTGGTCCAGTTCTCTAGCTGGCAGAGAGGAGGATATCAATCACTCCCCAATCTTCTGTGATGCACCATTTGCCTCCTTAACTCCCCTGCTCCAAGAAGGAAGGAGAAGACAGGCAGAAGAATTTTATAGAAGAATTTGATAGAAGTGCACACTGATGTAGAATTTGATAGAAGTGCACACTGATGTAGAAACACAGTTCAACACATTCAGTCTTTCTCTAAGCCCTGTATTTCAATGGGTTGTTTTGATTTACATGGATAAAACCTGTCTTAAAACTGCAGGAGAAAGCCACGATGGTTCCTCAGCACAGGTAACCAGGGAAGTTTGTTGCTCGGGAATGGCTGGTACCTGAGGTAGTCCCTTGGATTTGTTTTCTGGGAAGCATGTCCTCCATGAAAGAGTAAAAGCTGCGGTCCCTCATAACAGCCCTGAGCAGTCTATGATGCTTCCAGGAGGGAGGATTCACTGCTGTTCCAGGCTGGCCAAGCTGCCCAAAGCAGAGGAGCTCCAACAGGGACCTTCTGCAGAGTCAGACTTCTGGTTGGATACTGCTTTGGAACTGCCAAGATACCTTCTGAGTTAGAAAGGTCATGAATAGTTGTGTCTGTACTTGCTCTTAGCAACACCTTTCTGATCACACATGTAAAAGGAAAACTGGTGCAGCTATGACAAAAGCTGATGTTAGAAGACCTTCCCATGATCTGGTTGGTTTTCCTCTGGCAAACTTTTCACATTTTCTAGATACTGTCAAGGCTAATGCTTATTTTGGTGTCAGTGTCACTTTGCTAATGCTGGTTCCTTAATCTAAATTTTTCTCCTTCATCTTTAAGGGGAAGAAAAATACGGAACAGATTTGCATGCACTGGAAAAACTTTGTCCTTCTCCCTATTGTACCATCCCTTCCACGTCAGGCACAACACTCTCAGTGTCCTGGCAAGGGGGATTCTCCCACTGCTGGCAGGCCCATCTCATGGCACAGGGCTTAAAGACAGCACACAGCTCAATTACCCTTTCCAGCTGGGCTTTCTTACAGAATTCCTTTGCAGCGAAATAGTAGAAGATGGCATCAAGGCAGCAGTTCAGGTTGGCAAACGTCATGGAGACCTGGAGGAACAGGCTGATGGTCTGCTTCACTCTGCAGCCCACGATGATGTGCTGCCTCACCAGGCACTGCAGGCAGATCCCAAGGTGGACGGGTGTGAAGCACACCAAAAACACCACCAGGTTGATGACGATTACTCGCAAGGAGCCACTTTCTTCTACATTCTTTTTGTTGTGAGCTTTGTGATTCCGAAGAATCCAGATGGTCTGAGCAGAGCAGAAAACCATCACTGCCAGTGGGATCAGAAACCCAAATATTTCCACAGAAACAATGAAGGGGACACTCCACGTCTGGTCTGACATGTTGTGAAAGCATTTAATAGGTTCCTGCTTGTGAAACACAAAAATTGGGCTGCTGCAGATCCAAGCTACGGCCCAGATGAAGCAGCAAATCAAGACAGCCCACCTGGGGGATTGGTTAGCTCGACCCTCAAACGGGTGCCTTATGCAGATGTACCTGTCCATGGTGATGCAGACGATGATGAAGATGCTGGTGTAGGTGTTGACGAAGTAAGGAGCCTGTATGAAGGAGCAGAGGAGCCCAGGCACTTTGGTGACAGAGTAGTACAGCTTTGGTGGCAGCGAGAGGAGCAGTAGGACATCTGCCAGCACCAGATTGATCATGTACACAGAGGTCCTGGTCTGCTTCCTCCAGAAGCAGCAGAACACAGACAGGGCCAGGCTGTTGAGGACCAGCCCGAGGATGAAGGTGGGGATGGAGATGCCCAGCTGCACACTCCAGGCCAGGCGGTCGATGGCTGCAAAGCTGCAATTCTCGCTGCTGTTGGTCACTTCTCCCCTGAAAGGACAGAGAGAGAGGGTTGGGAACGTGTAGGACTCGAAGTCAATGCCGTGATAAAGCCAAACCAAGATACTTTCAAACACAATTGCAGATTCTTCTGGTTTTGAGCTGGACACTTTGTCAGCCTTTGTCTATTACGGAAAGTGAAACCCTTCAAGCACAGAGCTTTCTATTTCCAATTTGACTGGCTTGATATGTTACAAGGGAGTTTGATTCTCAGGGGAAAGTAGTCAGCACCCACTGATTACCATCCCATGTAAGATAATATTGAAGAGACTGACTCCTTCAATATTTTTCAAAAACTCTGAAGACTACTGGCTGTCTTTAATAATTTTTACATCTGTTGAAATTTCCCCAACACTCATGCTTAGTTTTGTTGTTACACAGAAATTAATGAAATTATTATTATTCCATATTAAGGTCTGTTGGTCTGACAGCTGCGATTTTACTTTTGTATCTGAATCCCCATGTTCCTATCAGTAGCTTTTGCTAATGTGCTTTTACTGTACCACATTTATATATTTTATTTTTATACAGTTCTTATATCCAACGCAGTATTTTAAAAGGTCAGATTAAGATGACTGATCTTTTATGTAGGTGCAAAATGAGTAAGCATGTTTCTTCACTTGTGCTTAATTTTCAGCATTGTTTAAATTTGGGGGTTGCACTTAAAATTTTAATCGACTATTTTAGATAATCTAGCAAAGATTAGCAAGTGGAAGCCATGACATCTTCGTAATGCAATTCTTAAAAAAATAATTTTGTCTTGAATGTTTTCACTGTTCTTAAAAATATACATATGCTTTAATAAACTATGCCTTAGAAGTGCTTTTTATAACCTCTTTAAATCAAAACCATGAAAAGTTCTAATAAAGCAGAAGAAATTGGTAGTTGAAGTTCCCATCCAGTTCAGCCAAACCAAGTAGCTCAAAAGAAATTTTAGGAGTAAGTGAAGATGTCTTAAGAAAAGTTTGGCCAAGGGGAGAATCTTTGCTTTGGAGGATGAAAAGTGTCAGCTCTTAAGCACTGCCGAATGGAACCAAACTTTGCTAAAGACCAACTAAAGTGAAAGATTTTGTGTGTGTGTGGCTAAAATAAAATATTTTTTTAAAAAACAGAGAAATGGAGAACAGCTGAGGAGATAGCCTTGCATTTTGCCAACTCTTATGCCACTAATTTCATAGGAATGCTGACATTGTGCTGGAGGTCAGAGGTGGGATGGCTTGTAGGAGTCAGTGAGTGATAATGGAAATAACTGTATCTGAACACAGAATGCACTCAGAGATCAACATGCTCCTATCAGTGAAACAGTTATTTTCCACCTCAGACTACAGAAAGAGCAGGCACATAAAGCTGAAGGTCCAGCCCAGTAATTGTAATGAAGTATGGATGTTATTGGTGGGGCTGGAAAAGGTTCAACCTAGTCTATCTGTTGAAGGAAAGAGTGTCAAATGTGATTAAAGCAATTCTGTAATTGTTGAGTCTAAGCTTCACACAGATTTTTTTAAGGAAAGCTGCTACATAAGTATTTGAGAGCTCTTACCAGACCCTTATCTTTGATGACGTATCTGCTTTTTCACATAAAGGAAAGGCTGAGGATTTTAGACCCTTGCATTTCAGCAAAGTGTCCCAGAAACAAGTGAACAGCACTAGAAAAAACAGGGTTTAGAGCAAGGGCTGTTCAGCAGGTAGGGAAATGGTTGCCTGAAAGCTGATGAGGACTACAAAGAGGCTGGATGGGGGTTACTAAGGGATGCACAGCACTGAGACTGTCCTGGCTGTGTGACTGCACTGCAGGAGTGAGGGTGGCCTCTGGGGAGGGGGGTGCCACTGCCACCTGCAGAGAACTGGACAGAGCCACCTGAGCTGGGTGTCACAGGGTTGTCAGCTTAGGAAAGCTGGCTGTTATCAGTGGATTTATCTGTTAGAAATGAGGGCAAAGAGAAAACCTTGGTTTGGTCATCAAGATGAGGTTAAATCAGTCCATTTGAGCCAGCAATATGTGCCAGCTACTTAGGAAATCATGTGGTTGTGGTGTGTGAGAAGTGAGAAAATCACATGAAACACGGAGCTGAGCTGGTGCCATGAGTACAGGGGATCACTCTGGGCAGGTGCTGCTGTCACCAAGGGGCAGGACAGGGAAGGGGACATGGGAACATGAGCTCGAGTGTGAGCATGGGTGTCCTGTGACCAAGAGCACCCATCTATCTACCTGCAGAAAAGATCAGGCAACAGGAAACATTTTGGGGTAGGGACAACACCCGCCAATCCAGCACTTGGTGCACTTTGAAAATGCATCAGAAAATTGTGCATGATGACTCTTAAAAGTCTGAGGTTTGGTGCTGCTTTTATGGTATCTCCAGCTCACTGAATGCCTTTTCTTTAGGATTCATTGGTACCAAATTACATATGTAGCATCACTCCAGAAAATTATTTATTTCAAGCAAAGAGCCTTTAAATTGATAGTTGTCTGATTGTCAAAATCATGGTGTGTTTTTATCATTTTAGTGTCTCAAATTTAAAACTCACATCCTGAGTAATCCATGGGAATTGTTTGCAACTGTTCCAGACTCAGTAATGTTTGCTCAGAGTTCACTTGAGCATTTTCATTGACAAATAACCTTGCAGTCATTTCATAAGCATCATCTTTACTGCATTGTCCAAATTCTTAGTAAAAATACTCATAATACTCATCCTGAAAGATGCTGAACTGTCCCAGAGACATCTTTCCTATAGAGCAGACACTGATTAGAATCTCGGTGGGTACTCACTAATCATACAGAGATTTCATACTGCTCATGTATCCTTTGCTTATGAGAATTTCTTTAGAGGTAGTGTGTGAAGCCTTTTTCCCCCTCCTACACCCCCACTTCCCTTTGCTGAGGAAGTCAAATTACTTCTATTTCAGTCATTCTCAGATTAATCTGTGCAGATTTTTACTTACCACTGACTTGAGTTCTGCATCCTTGCAAACAGATTCTTTGGTGGGCGATTCCAATATTTCTTTCAAATACTAAAGCCAGGATTACAGATCTAGTTTTTCCAACTCCTTCCTTTCCACCTTCTTAAGAGAGGTACCACGTTTGCTCTTTTCCAGTCTTCTGAGGAAAATTTCTCTGTCCTCAATAGGGTTTTTGAAGGAAAATCCCGTGGCTTTAGGATTGTTTCAGACAATTCCTAGAAACCAAAACACAATACAAGAATCTGTAATTAACAGCACTGAAGAGTGTGTTTTAGCTGGTCCAGCCTCTGTATCATTGCTGCTCCATTTGTTCTCAGTTTCTCCTTCTGAGGATTTTCCACTTCCTCTGAACTCATTAAACATTAATTGGGTTTCCCCATAACAGGAGCTTGTGGTTTAGCGAGCAGCAAAGTTGTTCTGACCTAGGAAATGAACAGCAAGGTTTTGCAGTAATAGCTCCACTAGTTTTATTTGCAGTACAGCAGAATTCAGGAACGGTTTCCTCTTTCCTCTTGGCTCCGAGTTCATCTGGCTCTAGCTGGGATTCACACAAATCTGTATGAGAGCACAGGTTAGAGATGTTACACTAAGGGTGTTCTTATCCAGGAAAGCTTCATTAGCAAAAACATCCTTTCTTTATATCTATTTCCTAGAACATCATTCATGTTAGATACAAGTTATTCTCTTGTGGATGTCCTGGAGAAGAGTAAGATAGCTCAGTGCAACGATGAGCAGCAGGTCCCATTCCTGCCATGTATTTAATCTGTAGCTGGATAATTTCTTACCATTTGTTTTCTATAGTATTTTGGTTACAACAGAATAGATTTATATTTATCACAAAAGCAGTAATCTCCCTGCTCTAAGCTGAACAACACTACGTTTGATCTTATTGCTTGAACTTTAAAAGTAACAATCATCTAACCAGCTTAAAAACAATGTCTACAATCAATGCTGCTATTAAGTTGTTGGAAAAATAAAAGTCAATAACTAAAACAGGAATTACTTTACCTGAACCCCAGCAAATAGATCAGTAGCATTGCTTTAGTCCAGGTTGTTCTACAGAGCACAGAAGCATTTTCTTACAGACTGTGCCTTACAAGTTTTCTGAGTGGCATAACCAACCACATCCTTCTTTTCTTCTCTTTTTTTTCTCTTTTTTTTCCTGTCTCAAAATACACTCTGTGCCTACTTATATGGGCAAGTGAAGGTGGAATAAGTGTAAAGATTTGAATCCTCAGCTGTTTCCAGTCAATTGCCAAAATAGGGTGGGGAGCAATTCCTCTCTGAAATCAGGGGGTTCAGCCTGGCCTTTACCTGGTGTGATGCAGGTGAGAGCGTTTGTGAGCTTGTGGTGGCTACCTCCAAATTTCCAATTATTCCTTGATCTGGGGAGGAGCTGGAAAGTGGAAAGTTGTAGGGGAGGTTGTAATAAAAATATTTCTTCCCCCAGTTTCTGCTCCATTTGCATACTGGAGATCAGCAGTGAAGCACTCAGAGGCCTCTGAGAGGTACAGCTACTTGCACACATGCAGCTGCTGAACTATTTAAGGGGCATGTGCCAGTTTTAGCCAGTTCAGGTGTGTGATTCATAACTGCAAGCTGGCAAAAAAAATGTTTATCTGTGAGGGGACTGAGGTGCATGGGGCAGCAAACGAGTGCCTTACACGTCAGTCACACAGCAGCCAGAACACCCCTCTCTTGAGATGAGCTTCCAGGGCTTTCTGGAACCTCTCTGGCTGAAGTGTGACACTCACTCAATAGTGCTGACAGCCTCTCTCCTGACTTGTGGACACGCTTGCAACCCTTTGCAGAAAAATACAGGAAGAAGTATTACAGCCCTAAGTGACAGCTTTCAAATTGCAATCTGGCTTTGGAGGTAATTTCATCTTTCTGGAGAAAAAGTAGCATCTGCTTTTGTACCACAGGAGTAGGAGAAGAAAAAAACCTGCAATTTTCTTCCTGTCTCATTCAAAAATGAGATTTGAAAAAGAAAAAAAAAAGCAGAACCCCAAACAAAGTTTAGGTAAACCTCTTCAGAAAATTGTGTGGCAGAGGAAACGAAGGCAATATGATTCATAGCATTTGGGAAACACATTCTGGAATTGGGAGGTTTCAAGGGCTTTGCAACTTCTGTCTTCTCAGAATTGTGGTCTATCTCCAACTCAGCAACAGACTGAAATAAAACTGGAGTCACAGGAAGAAAAACCTAAGAGTGCAACTGAATATTAGCAGAAAGCAGACATCCCACGATTCTGAGTGACTTTGAACAAGTTATTCTGTGCCATGCTGCAGCTGAAATGGGGTTGCTTCTTTAATCTCACCACAGGCAGCCTCCAGACTTAGCCTAAAAATGAATTTTAATCCTTTGTGCTGCCTTCACTCGCAGAACTAGCTTCATTCCTCGTGGCTCTGTGAACTTCATACTTAGTGTCACTTGATGCATCAGACCTAGACAAAAAAATCAGCATTTCTGTATACATCAACTGCAACTTTGCTAAGCTGGAAACTTTTCTGTGATACATGTGGGTTGACCACTCATAGGTGAACAAGTAATTTGCTGATGTGTACATAATCACCTTTTTGAAGGTTGGCCTTTTTGGCTTAAATGAGGACAATTTCCATCTAGAGCATGTTTAATGAGGGCAAGTTCTGAATGACTCAGTCCCAGGCTGGCAGATACATTATTGGCCGAGAAATCAGGGCTTATTTCCCCTGTGCCTGGTGATTGCTTTTGAAGTTTCTCAGGTGCTATACATGAATATGCTCAACAGGAATTATTTCAGTGAGTCCTTTGTGCTCCAGTGCCTTTATCAACCAACACTGCTGCTTGATAAATGCTGTATTTTGGGGATCCAGGTGGCTGCATGGCTCTGAAGTTTTAAATGGGAAGAAGTCCTCCAGGGTTTTTTTGTTGTTTTGGTGGGGGTTTTTTTGTTTGTTTTTATTGTTTTGTTTTAATTGACCACTAAAATGCACTGGGTTATATTTTTGTGCTACCCAGAGACAGAAATCTTAACAACTTCATTTGTTTTTCAGTATTATGTTCCAGTTAGCAAATGACTAGTGGCTGGAGGAACCATAACCCAACTGAAAGGAAGTGTATGACCAAAAAATTCATAATGTTTATGGCAAAGATGAGTAGGGTTTGTTGGTTGCTTGGTTGCTTGCTCGCCTTTTTTAAAGTTTGCTAAACTTTCTCTACTTTTTATTCTCTTGGTGCCATAAGTGCTTCTCTTGCTAAGTCAGGCATTCGCCATTTTCAAGGAATCAAAATCTCTTTCAGAGGAAACATGTTCATACAGTGCAAAACCACATTCACTTGCATTGCACCAGCATGAATTCTTCTGCTCTTCTTAAGTGGAAAATATATTGTAGCAACTTTGAGGTCCAGCTTTCACAAATATCCAAATTATGTGTTTGCTTGTACTTAATGGCCAGAATGGAATGAGTTGGGCCTCAAATCTAGAATTAGGATGCTCAAATGCAAATAAATCAAAATTCAAAGGAAGGGTCCAATGTGTTTCTGGGCCATTCTGAATGAATGTGTGCTTTGTTCTCCCAGACTGCTGTAAAATATCATCTCAGATAACAAGACTTAATCATCCAGAGTAAAATGAGTCAGAAAAAGACATTGCTCAGCAAAGAACTAGGAGGTGAGTAACAAACTGTCCTTGTCCTTGTGAAGAGTGCTTTATGCAGTGGGGAATTAGAAAGATGATGAACTTAGACAACTCACCTTAGAATCTAAGGTGTCTTTTATGCTGTGCTGTGAATGGTTTCTGATATTTTAGTGTGTTTTTGAAAGTTTCAGAGACTGGATGGCCATAGTGAGTTAATGAACAAGGCTTGTTCTGAGCAGGCTGCCACTGCTTGCTAACCCAAAAGGGATTTTCTGCCTTTTTTTTTAAGAGGTGAGAACCTGGGACTTTATCTAACTCCAGCTGAGCAGCAGAAAAACCCTGGAAAGCAAAACTCTGCCAAGAGCTCGTGATACTCTCACATGAAGATGTACTGCAATGCTGTTTCTGTATAAAGAACAAGTAAAAGAACAAGCTTAATTTTCACTGTAGGCTTAAAAATTATTGTTTGCACTTGGGTTGGAGTAGAGTGTTTTGTTTATCTGGAAACCTTCCACTCCACACTACTGCTCTTTGGGTTGCTCAGTACCCTCTTCCTCCTCTTCATCAGCAGTCAAAGCCTGGCAAACAGTGAGCTGTCTTAACTGTGCAGCTGGAGCTTTGTATAGCTCAGGGGTTCTGTATTTTTCTCATGGAGCCAGCTTTTTGAGTTCAGGAGGCTGCAAAACTTGAAACCAGAAATCTGGGAACTGCTGTATTTTATAGGGAACAGCCACACTCAGCCTCTTCAAGATGAGCCAAAGACTTAAAGGCAGCCCAGATGGAGCAACAAGCATAGGTTTATTTGGAGCTGGCCAGCTATGAGGGTAGGTTTATTCCTACATCTGAGGAACCTTTCAAAGGCTTGTCAGGGTAGGCAGTCTGCTCAGCAGCCAGTCTCACACTAATAGGGTTGAGTGACACTTTAAAGTCCAGAATATCTTCAGCTGTGTCTGACTCAGAAGTTCACCATGAGAACACCAAGCATGCAGGGTGCCATCTCAGTAACTTCAGACACCCACAGCTGACAATCTCATTTTCCACAGTTTGGTATGGTCTTCCAGAGGCAAAAATACCAGTTGGACATGGCCAGTGGCAGCCAGGTGCCAGTGAGGACATGTGCTCCAGGGCCACTCCCTTGCTCTTCTAGGCAGAGACAGAACAGCTTTGTGTGGCCAAAGCAGTTCTGGCTGGGGGGTTAGCAACAGGCTAGAAATTGTCCTTGGGTGTTTGTAGGAAGGAGCAGCCAGCCAAGCTGCAAGTTCGGCTTTAGTGAAACTGTGTAACAATAGACACAGGGCTTCCTGCACCCTTGAGCCTTGCAGCCTGCCCCCCGAGGTTCACCAGCACAGCACCTGTGCCAGCTGGAAGGCCAGGGGCTCTGGGAGTGCTCAGCAGAGCTGGGCTGGTGCTGCTGAGGATGCCCTGCTCACTGAGCTGTGGCACTGCCAGGGGAAACAGGAGGTGTGCTCAAACCCAGGCTTGGAATGAAACTGCCGGCTAATTTCACAGTCAACCAGTAGAAGGAAATGATGGATACAAACCCAGCACCTGTGCAGAAGCCCACAGAGCTCCTGGCAGGCCCCCTGAGCACTCAGGCTTCTGTGGGAGCAGTCAAATAGGACTGCTCTACCTCTCCACTCCAGTGCCAGTGTGTGGTTATTGCACACTATTATTTTTCCTGACACAGGCAGTGATCAGATCAGAGTTATGTAAATGCTTGCCCATCTTCACCATATAAACTCTGATAAATGATATTATCTAGATTTTTTCCCACTAGAAAACATTTTCTTCTCAGCCTTTGCAGTACACTAGGTAATGAAACACAAAATAAAAATTATTTCCTTTGCATTTTCATTTCACCATGTATTACCTGAGCATTGACCATCAGTACAAGTGAGCAGCCATCACTGCAGGTGCCAGTGCAGGAAAGGAGCAGCAGCTGCAGTTGTGCCTTGCACAGTCATTGCTGTACTTTCCCCAGACAGCCTGGCACCAGGGGTGGGAGCTGCCTCTTCTGCAAAGTTTATGCACTCTTGATACTACAACTTTCTGAAAGACTCAGATCTGTTGAATGGCTTGCTTTGAAAAGGAACTGACTTGCGTGGAAAGTACATTTTTTCCATCTCCTTCAGCTTTTCCTCATCCACCCCTACATCTTGGTGTAGGGACTGGCTTTTTTGAAAAGAAAGCCCTACTCACTCAAGCCTATAGCTGCAATGGATAATTATCAAATTAAGATTATGGATTGGCTTAAAAGAAACATTTTCCAGCCCTGAGATGTGCCCTGTTTCATTAATGCGTGCCATCTTCACACTCAGGGCCTTTCCCATTTTAGTTCATGTCCTGCCAAGCACATTCAGTTGTTCTAGGAGCAGTGCACCAATAAGGTGTCTCTCAAAGCAGGTCTCAAAGGACTGCAGAGAAGTGGGACCAGTTCTGGTCCCTCACAGCATGGCCAAAAGGGTTCCTGTCCCAGGGATGAGGCTGTTGAGCTGCCAGCTGAGGGTTGTTTCTCAGGCTGGGTTTGTCTCACCTGGGCCATGGCACTCACCACACCCACAGCTCTCCTCTTGGCCTGGCTTGGCTTTCCTTGTGCTGTCTGCAGACACTGGCACTCCTCATCACCACCCAAATGTACTGCCAGGGTGTGCTTCCTGATATCCCCAGACTGTGTCCCCTAACCTGGCTCTGAGATCTGAGGGCATGAGAACTGCTGTCAATGTCACTGCTGTCCCAAGCGTCCAGACAGCTCCCACCACAGTCCCAGTTTGAACCATTGAGTGATTTGCCGTGGAGATGCAGGGAGTGTGGCTTATAAAGAGGGGAAAATAGTTCAAGAAAATGCTGGAAGGGATCGCTGCATCTACTTCAGCATCTCAGATGTGAGTGGTGCCGGTGCTGGCGGGGAACTGCTGCTCGACAGTGCCATCTTTGGGTACTTCACGTGATGCCATGATGATTTTTTGCCTTTTAGATACCTTTTACGTATTCTCAGTGCTCTATAGCGGGCACACCTGTAATTCCTTAAGTCTGATAACTTAGCATAGTCCTGGTATTCTGCTAGGCCAGAAAACCAAACACCCTAAAGGCCTCACAGCTGGAGCTGGAAAGCCCTACGCTCTCTTGAGAAACCAAGGTCCTCCTGAAAATACATCCTGTAAATTAGAATTAGGCCCATCCAGTGAAGAATACTGTGAGATGGAGGAATATCACGCTATTCATGCAAATCTCTCATTAAAGTATCTTTGTTAGATATGCTAATTTGCAAGGTTTGTAGTTATAAATTGTATTGGTGATCTATCGAGCGTGCGTTTCAGCGTGCTCCACCTTGGCAAAGTGTTGCACCATAAGGATCCTTATTAAATACCCAGATAAAACCCCTTTATCCCTTCACTGTGTCTGGCTCTTAATTTTAAGACCAAAGAAAAGGCATCACATGAGTTGGACAGGAGGCATCAGAGTGGAACTTGAATTTCCTTGGTGTGGTGCTCTTTCCCCATGTGTATATATGAAAAAATACATGCGTATGTACTTGTGTAAGCATCAATATCATAATGACTTAGTAACAGTTGTTACACTGCACGTGTGGGTTACTTTATGAGCTTCATTTTGTTCTCATCTCTCCTAATCTGTCCTGGCTGAACACTTTTTATTTCAGTAAATTAGCCAGCCCTGAAGACCTTTGAGAGAGAGAACTTTGTTTTATGTTGCTAAGGAAAATGTCCCGTTGTGAAGACATGGTTTTGTCTGTCCTCCTTTGGAAAGGGCAACTGAGAAACTTCCTTGTTTATTCCACTGCAGAAATGGTTTTGCACCGAAGGGAATTGGCCATCCTTGAACTAGGCATCTGAAGAGAACGGTAATGGGGTAAATTCAATCAGTTGCAGCTTTTTTCCCCTATGCATGCAGGTTATCTGCCCTTGCTATCAGCATATGATTAATATTTAAAATATAACCTACACATCCTGGTCTCAGGGTTTTGGATGCTGCAGAAGGTGGGGATGGTGAATTTGCTGCCAGCCCAGCTTGCTCCCCAGGGGGAAAAATCAAGACACTTTGGCTTGTTTCTCTGAGAGTGGAATTCATCCTCCTTGGTGTTCAGAGAGGTTGTGGTGTTGGAGCCTAATGGGTGAGAGATCCTCAATTCCTTCTGCTCTCTAGTGTTAGTCTGGCTGTGTGAATATGGCTGGCTTTGTTCTGCCTGCCTGGCATGGCCCAGTGCCTTCACACACAAGTTTGACAAGAGAGGCTTTGGAAATAAAAACTGCACTTCATTTGCATATAATCATCCCACTTACATTGATAATCTTCCAGCTTAGCACTTCAAACTGAGTGCTAGACATTTATTTGAAATGCTGGAAAGTTCTCTTCCCTTTAGCACAGGTGTATTCCTAAAAATAGCCTGTAGAGAAAAGCCTGTAGAGAAAAGCCACATAACATAAAAGGGCTCAAAAAAGCAATTTGCAGGAAAGTGAAAAACCTCAAACAGATTAAAACCTCTCGAACGAACTACAGCTAGTGGCAGAAACTATCACACAATCAGTGCAAACTTTTTTTTTTTATTTAAAACAAAGAAAAGCTAAGATTTCAAGAAGAAAATCTTAAAG
The DNA here is from genome assembly GCA_013401135.1 of Cettia cetti. Classification (NCBI taxonomy): domain Eukaryota; kingdom Metazoa; phylum Chordata; class Aves; order Passeriformes; family Sylviidae; genus Cettia; species Cettia cetti. The sequence continues at coordinate 7,640 of VZUI01047556.1, read as the reverse complement.
GACAGAAGTTTTGGTAACTAAAATATCAGCCTGAGATGACAATTTTTGAATTTCAGTGGACACAGCCTCCAGAGAGTGGCCCTGAATGTATGCTGGCTAGCCAGACCTCTCCAGGATGGATTGCCTTAATTCTTGTGCCACAAATCAGGATTGTCCTAAGAGCCTGAATGCCTTACCTGTGTCATTTATTGAGCCAGATGTGCTGGAAATAAACCATTTGACGGCTTAGGCTTTGTTGGTCAGAGGCACAAGGTAGAGAAGCAAAAGGTCAGGTGAAGAAGGCTGAAATGTGGTTCCTCCTGCATTTTGCAGGTTGGTGGTTGGTAATTTGTCTGTGGAGGTTGGTAATAAAATAGGTTAGTGGGGGATGCTGGTGCAGAAGGAGGGACCTGGTCCTTGGGAACTTAGCCCTCCTGGGTGTTTCACTCCCACATGGACAGGTCAGAGGGACAGACTTGGAATAATCACTGCTCCATGTGAGGAGGAGGATTGCTGGTTGGGCTTTATTAGCTACTCACCTTTGCTTTTTTCCTCTTCAGCTGAGGGCTGCTTTGTAAAGCTGTGACAGTGAAGGGGCTTCACTGAGCACCAGGACACTCTGAATTCCCAGTGCCTGCTTGAGCAGAGGGTGATTAATGTCTTGTGAAACCCCCCTGGCCCTGCCCTGGGAGAGGTCAGACTGGTCTTTGCTGTCACTGGGAAGCTGGGTGAACTTGCAACAGAATTAGCTGTAAATGCTTTAGAGAAAACAGTGGATTTTCATGAAACCAAGGCCCCAACCACCTGTATCAGCATTGCTTAGAAATATCTTTATGACAAGAGGGTGAACACAGGCCTGAGGAAGGGCTCTGGCACCTCCTGCCCTTATCTGTGAATTCACCCTGTTGAAAAGAGAAAGTGTGTTTTTACCTTGCAAGCCAAAGTGCTGCTGTTTGCCAGGTGTTTATGATGTTTGCTGCTGCTTCTCCTTCTCTGTGTCCCTGCCTCACAGCAGTGCCACAATCTGCAGCATCTGGGGAGCATCTGGAGCACCAGCAGCAAAACCTGCTGCAGGAAGAAAGGGGCTTGCACAGCTCAAGCTCACTGGAGAGAAGAAATGTCCTCCTGCTGTGGTTTCACTCCTGCCTTGGCAGGGTCAGGCTGTCAGCATGCTTACATCTCCAGTGTGACAGCTGGGGCTGGAGGTACACAGAGCAGCCTGGGAAGATCCCAGCATTTGTTGGTCCTGTTTGTTAATAAACACATTCTGACCATTCCACCTTGGCCGTAGGTTAGGAATGGTCATTCTCAAAAAAGGAAAGGGAAAGGAGCGTGAGACAGTGCCAAAGAGACAGATAAAAGCTGTGTGCTTCTTGCAGAAAAGATTTTTTGAGTTTTTGTTTGTTTTCTTGCTTGCTTTTAGTGGTTTTTAGCTTTCTATCAGATAAATTTTGCTGATAGTTGATAACACACAAAAAATGCCCTGGGTTGGCCTGACTGATCCATGCTGGAGCAGGATGCTTAGCACTGGTCAGGATAACTCAGTAGCAGCAACCAGTTCTGACCCCAAAATCTGCCTCTGAGTGCTGCAAAGGCTGAGCTGCTTCTGGGATCATTTAAAGAGGATGATGATGATGATGATGATGATGATGATGATGATGATGATGATGATGATGATGATGACGACGACAACGATGATAATAAAAGGGAAAAAAGATCCCCCAGATTTGGAAAGGGCAAGTCCAAATGGCTGACGGAAATAGCAGCAGTTTTCTAAGGAACCTCTTATTTCCCTCCTTAGTGGCCATATCTCTGCACACCCAAGAATTTGTCAAGCTTTTCCTATAGCCAGTAGAGAGATTGGCTTTCTTGCTGTTGAGATTTTTTTTTTTGGTTTTGTGTGTTGTTTTGGCTTTTGTTTCTTAGGTGAGTTTTTGGGGTTAGTTTTTGTTTTCTTTCTCTTTCTTTCATTTGCTTTTATGGAAATTCTTGTGGTGCACGTGCTGCCTCACTGGGAGCTGCCCTGCGTGCCTTCAGGCTCCGTTGGGAATATCACAGGGCTACTGAACTAAACTTGCCCTGCAGGCTTGGGAACCTCCCTCTCTCCCTCCTCCACGCTTGCCTGTCCTCTTTCATTTCTTCATCCCAGTCATGTCCAGCTTTTCCCAGGGGAGGGGAAGCTGCTGTTCCTGCAGCTGGGGGAGAGGAGGCAGGGTGGTTTTGCTGAGCAGCTGGATCCCGTGGGACTGTCTGCAGGCAATGCTGTGGTGACACTGGGCAAGCACCAGACTGATGAACCAGAACAACCCGAGGAGGGAAAGCCTCTGAAAGATAAAACTGCTGCCCAGTTTGCTCTTTAGAAAGTGTCATCACTGGAACAGCAATTTCTAAAGCCTGATTTTCCTTTGGACCTTGTACCCCCGTTTCTCTCCTCTGTCACAGCAATATAAGGCAAAAGGAGCTTCCAGTTGCAGCAGGATCCTGGGACTGGCTGGGCATTAAAAGTGGCCACTGCTGTGTTGGGTGATTCCCGTGCCACAGTCTGGAGGAGGAAGGGGAGGTTAAGTGCACACCTGGAGCCAAGGGAGGGCATTTACTGCATCAGGGAGGAGCCTGAAAGTCTACCAGAGCTTCTCTATGATCCTTAAATGGAGGAGAGGTTAGTGGGGTGGCTGCAGTGCAGATCCAGGAATGAACCACGCAGGGGGGAGGCCAGGCCAGTGCCTGCGCTGGGGACAGCCCGTGCAGACCAGTTGTCATGAGAGCCAAAAGCAAGGGACAAGGTCTGTGTGCGGCCCCAGGGAGCTGCGTGTCCCCTGTGTCCCTCCTGTGACACCAGATGACACCTGTGCACTGTCAGGGCCTTTCCGGGCACTAGAGGGCAAGTTTGAACTGCACAAAAGGCAGCTTTTGTAATTTCTTTCCTTTGTGGGTGTGCCGTCTGACGTGCTGCGCCTTTGTACACTGGAAACTGAAGAACCTCGGTGCAGAAGTGACTCAGACTCTTTAAACTCTGGCTAACACAGCCCCATGTGAAAGCAGAAGGTCAAGCCCTCCTTGCGTCGCTTTTACCAGGAAATAAAGATATTAAAATGTTAAATAGAGAAATGTTCCAAGGGAAGGTAAAGGGAGAAGTGAGGGTGCATGTTTATGAGGAAGAGGAAAATGTTGAAATACACCAGTGAAAATAAGTCAGTATGGCACTTAATGGCAAACAAAATCCTGTGTGAATTGAATTAAAAAACCCAAAGCAACCAGAAATGTGTTGGACTTCATAACTGATTTCAGTGTTTTCACTTGAAATCTGCTTCACAATGATCATGTAGATAAATTATCACCAGCACCACAGTCCAAACCTGGGCTGAGTCTTTAAATGCAAACTCTGGGAAGCCTTTACCATTTTGAAACAGAATGCTTTTTCTGCTGTGCCCACATTTTGTGGGAGGCCTTTTCTCTTTCTCTCTCTTTTTTTTTTTTTTTTTTGGTTTTTTTTTTTT
>VZUI01047555.1:0-27292 GCA_013401135.1 Cettia cetti | reverse complement strand
GACCTTCCTGGGAGTCGCCCTGAGAAGGACGGCTTTACCTCAGGAGCACAGGCACTCCGGCTCAGTGACCAGCTCAGTTGTGAACAGTTGCCTAAGCAACCAGGCCTGACAGCTCTTTTAGGCTCTCACTGCTACTGCAGTGTCCTTCGGCGAATCCTATCCAGGCAGCGCAAGAGAAACAGGAGGCAGAATGATCTCCAGAAGTCCTCTTTATTCCCTGGAACCGACGACTCCGAAGACCCTGAGGCTCCAAACAGCCGGGATTATATAGGGTCAAAAAGGGGGTGGGGTTCAATACAACAACCAATAGGGAAGAGGATTGAAAAACTCACCAATCGGGGAAAGGATCCAAAACTAACCAATCAGGGGGGCAGACTTGAACCAATTAAAAGAGAGAACCAATCAACCAATCACAGATAAGTTATTAACATACTTCTAGAAAGCTCAACAGATGAAAGCTGCACAGAACTGTATCAGGGACATGCAGCTCTCCATGGGAGCGCTGCCCTTTCTGTGTGGCCCACAGAGGCCTCCACAACCTTGCACCAGCTTCAGATGCTGTAGTTCCTTCTTATTTCTTCACATCTTCTTTGTTTCTCATATAGTTTCCTTGCTTAACATAGTTTAGGAGTTGGAACTATTGGGGGGTTTGTTTGTTTGTGTTTTTTAAATCCATTTTGTTGTTTTACACCACTTCTGGTAGATTCTTTATCACCTGCTCCCTTCAAGGCATACTACAGGGCTGCTTCCCTTCTGTAGCAGCTGTGCTGGAGGACTGCTGATGAGGAACAAAATGGGAGCTACTGAGCAGTCATTTGAAGGCTGGCTATTAAAAAGAAAAAAGCTTGCTAATTAGAGCTTAAAGGAAGAGGCAACACTTTGTACAAAAACACCAGAAGGTAGGCCCTCCAAATCCCGTATACTCCCTGTAAATAGCTATAATTAACCCCACAGTATTCAATTTATTAATTAAAATTTAATTAATATTTTCTGTCCTTGACAATCCTTTTAGAAGTGGTCAGGAAAACATAGTGGCAGCTGGATTTCTGTAGAGCAGCAGTGACATTCAAAAGGGCAGAGCCACAGGAGGCTCATCTCAGTCTCCTGGTCATACTTGTGATAAAACAGAGCTGAAATTGGCCATCAGATTTCTGGGAAAGGAGGGGAGGATGGGAGATAATGCAAGCCCTGGTGTTCTGCTGCATACTTCCAGACATCGCCCTACAAATGTAGTACTCGTCTTGATTATCTGAAAGTGTGAGAGAGCACTGGAAAATGTGGGTCATCTTTACTTACCAATTTACACACCAGCTGAGGGCTGCTGTACATCACTGTGTTTCATTTGGGTTTGATGTTCTGCTTGGTGCTCTGTCTGGGAGAGTGAGAGACCTCTCCTGAAGTTCATAGACCCTGTCAAAGTGGAACAGCTATTGCTTAAAAATGCTGTGGCTGAACTTGGTGCACTGCTATTCTTCTCCAGCAATGGGTTTCCTGGTCATTCATGCTACCCACGGTCAGTATGCCTGACACCTATCAGTGTCTGAGCACTCTTCTGGAACAAATCCATTGGGATCCACAATGGGAAGTGTGATTGTTGTCAGCTGTGCACTCCAAATTTGCTTCAAACAGATAGAATAGCTGTGGAAGACACCAAATATGATTCCTTCAGCAAGGGCAGTGCTTCATCGTTATCCAAGGTTAGGCAATAGTATAATCTGTGCCCTCACCCATCCTTTTTCTAGAGCACACAACAGTTTTTTTTCTGGCATTATAGTTTTTTGACACCGCACTGCTCTGACTGCCTTCAGCATACACCTGTTAATACTCTTCATACTTTGAACTGAAAAAACCCACCAAGCCTATGAACAGAAAATACTGACTGTTAACTGCAGGGTCTTGAGAAAGGATGTGAGCTGAGCACTGTGAAGTGTGGCTGCAGCCAGTCCACTCAGTAGGGACCAATCTCTTAACAGTGTGGTCATGAGCCATTCTGCAGCAACTGGCCTGTGGATAACGGTCTGCAGTACAGGCCTAGTGAGAACAGTCATGAGGTAAAGGAGGTCTTTTATTCCCCATTTGACAGAAGGGTGCATACTGAATAATATTAGAATGTACTCAGAGTGTGTTGAAAGCAGATCTCCCAGTCACAGGGGAAAATCTTTCAGTACAGAACTCTTAAGAGCAACTGGGAGAGGAGGCGGGCTGCACTGACCATCATCATGAACACCTTTTCTCACTTCTCTGGATGAAACAGGAGGAGATTTTTGGCATACCTAGTGATTCAGGCCCTTGTGGTAGTGAAGTGGCATGACATCTCTCAATCCCAGGAGGCAGGCACAAACTGTGCAGTGCTCTGAGGCCAGAGTGCTTGTGAGAACACCCAGAAGCAGAACTGGAGTTTTCCAATGAACATCAGCATTAGAAAAGATGATTATCACAATTTGTAATCTCTTTGGCCTTCAGACTTTGGTGCATAAATGCAACTTTAGGACCATTACAGAGTCTGCTTGTATGGTCTGTCCTATGGTCATGCAGGAAACCAGCCTCAGACCCATCAGACTGTGAGTCACATCTCCCATCAAAAGTGTTTTCCCAGGTGGGGCAGTGTGGGGCTAAAATGAACAAGTTCTCTACCTTCGTGTGAAAAGAAGTGCCTCTGATGCTCTGCAAAGGTGCTCATACAGGGCTGTCCCTGTTCTGCCAGCAGCAAGGCCAGAAGGGTGGAGATGAAGATGCCGTTGCTATTGCAGTGATTCTGTTGGCATGAGGCTGGGACATCTGATGTGGCAATGTTGAGTCACAGCAGCATTTAATCTTGTGTTGCCATATATGATGAGGCAGGCCCGATCCATTGCTGTACTGTTGGTGAGTCCAGATAAATTTCAGCAGAACTGAGGGAGATGGAGATAGATGCTGAGAGTCACTGCAGCCTTTGCCTTGAAATGAAGCTCCAAAAGAGCACAGCAATTATTCAATGACTTGCAGCTATTGCCTGACTTTGCATGCATCATTTAGTCTTTTCTTCCTTTTCTTTCTTCCTTGCTTTCTTCCTCTCTCTCTTTCTCTCTTGTAAATAATTTTAACCAAATTTTTAGAAAAGTACATCCTGTTCCTCTCAAATATTTATCTGTTTCTCTGACTTTTGCAAAGAGAGTAGGGGGAAAGAACAAACTCCAGGCAACTCACTGCTAAGTTTTGAATTTGACATACAGAACAACAAATTCATCCAAAATGAGCTTTGCTTTACTGTCATTTGTACCAACCTGCAGTTAAAAGGCTCAGCATTTGTTCTCATTGCTTTCTGAAATTTCATTTTCCACTTCCTAGGCCCTGGCCTCAGGCAATGGATTTTTGAAGCAATCATGCCTTGGTAATTAATGTTTAAAGATGAGTGTTGCAACTTCTAAAACAGTGTTGCTGAGTAAACATGCAGAAAAAAAAAAACAAACAAAAACCAACCAACCAAACAAAAAAACCCTACAAGACTTTTACAGAAAGCTGCAGAGTTTGGAGGTGCTATCCTTAGAGCTCCCAGCTACAGTGCATTTGATTACCCCTTCCTCCATTCTTTTGGGTGGGGGGGGGCAGCCATGCTTAAAAAAAAGCAGAGGAAAATAAATATCACATCTAATCTGTCATTTCTGTGTGTTACTGACTCATCAACCCAGAAAGCTTGCTGGAAATGATTAACTCATACAGAGAGGGAGAGAGAAGAAACAAATCTTTGGCATGGTCTGTAGCTGTAACATAACCATTTTAGATTTTTGCAAAAGAGTGGGAGGACAAGGAATAAAATACAAAGGGAGGAAGGGATAGAAATGGAAGGGGAAGTTCCCTTCTATGTGATGATACTTGGTTTGTTATGAGTCTGCCTTTTCTCTGGAGAGCCCACAGCTTCCAGTCTGTTACTATCCCGGCTGGACTTACCTGTGACAGCAGCCCATCCTACACAGGACTTCTGTATGTGACAGAAGTGCTCCTCAGTACCATTAGCTGAATCTCTCATTGCAGCTGTAAAAACTAAGTTGCTATATCACCTCTTTCTAACAGAAATCCTTAGCAACTGGAAAGGGAAGTTGGGAAAATAAGCAACTTCAGCATTTCAGGAAGGGGAAAGGGTAGGCTGGATTGAGACTGCCTCCCGACTTCAGGCATCTGACTTGGGCATTGCAATCCTGATTCAGACCTTTTGGAAGCCACACCTCATGTCAGATGTTTCACAATAGGTTAGCATGATGCAGCTGTCTCTTCACCTGAGGCTCCTAAGACAGGAAAAGGGGGAAAGCACTTATAGTCTTGTGAGTGATTTCTGTAAAAAATTGGGATCCCACTCTACCATGGGAGGCATACTGTTTTTAGTACACAGAAGTCTTTTCTGGTCTAGCAAAGGCCAGTGACAAAATCCTTAACAGATCAACTGGAACAAGAACAGAATACTGCTTTGGACTAGTTTTCCATATTTTGTTTTTATTTCCCCCTCTTCTTTTCTTCCTTCCAGAAAAGAGAATGAAATTCCCAAACCAACATATAACTGAGAGGTTGGCTAACCAAGTTTGAAGCAGGTTCTTTGGGCTGTGTTACTCTGATATTCTTTTTGCTCAGAAGAAAGCAAAATCCAAAGACCTCTTGGAAGAACTCCGTGTGTTTGATTCTGCATTTAAGTGGAAAGATGGAACCTCCCAAATAATCTTGCCTTTCTGGAAGTGAAGTTCAGTCTTTAAGAAAAATTAGTAAAAGACTCATTAAGCACTAGTCATACTCATTTGAGTAACAGGCAAATTTCTGCCTGTACTCACTTCTAGTATTCATAATGAATGTGTATTAGTGACTTCCTAAGAAGTAATTCCAGCAGAACAGTATTGTCTTCTGCTTTAAGAATTTTCCTGTTCTTTAAGCATTGTTTATATACCATCATCAGTATGCTGATACATTAACTTGATACCAGTGTGCTTGGCTATTTTATTATATATTGCTTTAGTTATCTGTCCAGACTCCTGATCCTAAAAGGATTAAGCTAAATTTTAGGTGATTTTGCTGTTGAAGCACAGTGGTTTTGAAGTGGTTTGTTTGTTTTTTATTACCTCTTTAAAGGTTTTCCATTAAAGATGAGGGCTTATTTGTACTAAATTTATGTCTGCTTGTTCAAAATAACTTTCTTGTGTTTTTTAATGTTGATTTTTTCAGAGATCTCTTAAAAAACACAAGTCCAGGAAGCACTTCTGCAGGATGCAGGGTGCTTCAGTTACACTTCATGTTAAACATGACACAGATCATTCAGATCATTCAGCATTTTGCTAAAATGAAGCAAATGGAATGGAAAATGCTTTGATATTAAAAGCAGTGTGTCTTTCAAGAAATGTTTAATCCTAAACAGATCATTCAAATGGAGTGTAATAAAGACTACTGCAGCTAATGAAAAGATTTTTTTTTCAACACAGTGGGTCTCAAACAGGCAGACATAATATGCTTGCCCTTAATATGCTGAGCAGACTGTTTTGTCCAAAAGAAATATAGTAGGTGTAAAACTTCTTTTCAGAAGATGTCGTTGAAGTTTAATTGAAAAGTGTCCTTTTAATTAAGGCTGAGTGATCACTGAATGAAGTCTCATTTCTGTTGAGGCTGTTCTTGGTGATACTCTAAGATTAACCCACACAGGCTGGCAGTACTCAAGAGGCTGCTGTTGGGATGCCACGGTGCGCAGTTCTGTAGCAAGTGCTCAGTTCCATTCATAGACTTTTGCCGATATTTATCAAGCTTTTAACAGATGTCTTGAGAATTGCCCAACTTTTTATTGACTGACTTGCTCATATTTCAGCCTGGTTTCCTACATAAATGACTGTTCTCAACACATGTTCTGTGCGTATCCACATCTGTATACATAAAATTTGGGAACTTCCCTCTCTGTTATAAGAGACCTGACAGAGACACACAGGGTCTTTGAGATAATGAAAATATTAGAATTTTGTGGGAGCGTGTAGCTGAATGTTTGAGAACATCTAGATCTTCTCTGCAGGGGAAAGGCTGCAGGAAACTCTGCTCTGTGTCAGCCTTGGGGACTCCAAAAGGCCCAAATCTGGAGTATATCAGATGTTCTTATTCCACTTCTCACACATCTCACAAATTTTAAGGTCTTAGTTGCAGACTGAAACCTTGAAAATCACTGGTTCCTCTACTTTGTTCCTCCTGGTACTTATAGAGCAAAATACTGCATGTGCAGAGACAGATGCACACGAAGTGTCATTGGAAATGCCATTTTCAGGTAGGTTAGATCATAAAAGTTGGATAACCTGCCAAACAAGAAGTCCCAGCTGGAGTATATCAGATGTTCTTATTCCACTTCTCACACATCTCACAAATTTTAAGGTCTTAGTTGCAGACTGTTGTGGATTTATTCATCATTACAAACAGAGGAAGAACTGTATAGGAAGAATGTCTATTATGAGAATTATATTTAGTTATAGGGCTAACATACATGGTCTGTTACCTACCTTTTACAAATACTGTTAGCACCATTCAGGCAGCCAGCAGGCATGGTTTCATGCAAAAGACTGTGGTTATTTTCATAAGGAATTCTTAGGAATGTCTGAATATTCTTCCCCTGTCTCTGACATATACCCACTCCTGCATTTTCTCTTTTGTTTTAGGTGGAGTCTGGATAAGAGCTGTCAAAAGGGCTTTTTAGTCAATTTGAGACTGAGTGATAGCAATCTTGAACCACAGTTTTAGAGGAGGGGCACCAAATGGCCTGTTGTTAACGCTGAGTGCTTTAGAGGACAAGTAGCACTCCCTGCTTCCTCAGCTGCCTGAAAATCAAACCATAGGTACTGGCCTTCAATCCAAGTAAGGTAAGTTAAGCCTGCATCAAGCATGACTGACTTTAAAATATGGTTATCGGCCTATCATGCAACTGTTTGAAATGCAGCCAGAGTAAAAAATCACTAGAGCGCAATGATGTGCCGAGGTCACTAATATTGCCAGATCTCTCCCTGTTGTGCTAAAACTACAGTAAATGATGTCTTGTTAGTACACCCTAGTGTTGTGTTGAAGTTGGGCTGCATTTCAAGAGCTTCCTGAGTTACAGCAGTGCTGAGGCTGGAAAACTGCAGTAGATCCACTGGAAAAGCCCTGCCAGCTGCAAAAACCAGACATGCAAGAAGCCATGACAAAGGTTTTAGATTTCTTTGTGCAGCTTCAGTTTATTTCCTAAAATGCAAAGTGCAGTAGACATCTATGCTGACTGGTTACTTAAGAGAATAAGTGGTCTTACTCAGTCTACCTTTTTTTTAACTGAGGTAAAAAACTCCAAGGGTTGGACTTCTTACCAATCAAAGTAACAACTTATTATTCCTAAAGATACAGTCTCCAGAAAGGTTATTGTATACCTAAAGAGAGCTTTCAAAAGTAACCTTAAAAAAAAACCCCACCCAAATCCATTCCTTCATCTGGGATACAGTATCTCTAAGTATCTCTTAAAGTTAATTTATCCCTAAAGATAAACCATGCAAAAGCCTCAATTTGGGTTTTCCTTGTCATTTGCTGGGCTCAATTTAACAGAAAGTTTCCCCCTGCTAAGACTTGACGGCAGCCATGATGGGGTAGGAGAAGCAGAGCAGCTGGCTGCTCTCACTTGGCATAGAGATGAAATCCAGGCTCCAGTTAGCCTTTAGGCCAACATTTGATAAAACTCTCATGCCATACTCATATATGAAGCCCTTTTCCATTGCCACATAACCCACATGCATATCCTTGTTTCACTGTAAAAGTCCATTTGTGGCTTTAAATGCTCATGTCAGATATGAAGCTATTTTAATCTTTTATGATTTCTTATGTTCCTTCTTTTGACATTTGAGCTCAGTTGCTAAAAGTGTGAGAACAGTTGCTGCTCCTGTTTGAATTTCTTCACCTCCACTACGCAGCCAGATGACATCAGGTCTGAGAGAAATGGGAAATAACATGATGGGACTGCAGTTTTGGGTGCTGTAAACAGCCCAAATCTCCATATTAAAAATGGAACACTTTTTTGGTTTAAAGTGTGAACAGTCCCTCAAAAAGCTACAATGAGGTACATTTTCTGGGTGATGGAATGTATGCCTGCCTAGTTTGCTTCCTATGAGGTTCTTAACACTTGCCACATCTGTAACTGCTGGTTATTGAAGGAAGGACTTAACTCCCTCCCAGAACCCTGAGACTAATCAAAACATTGCCATTAACATTTAGTGAGAAAGTTGTTGCTTTCACCAATAAACTGGCCTAGATTCTTAGTCCCCTAAAGCACAAATGGCACATACTGCATCATAGTTAACAAGAAGATTTTGAAAAAAAAACACAGTCAGAGGAGTGCAGCTTGTTGCATAAGTTCAAAATGACTGGCTGATTTCTTCTTACTTTCCCCACCAGTACTGGATATTATGTATGCTAACTAATATTCATCTTTCAGCAAAGTATCCAGACCTTGTACGGCCAGTTCTTTCTTCCAGTAAGACCTCTTCATCATAAAGCAGCCCAGACAAAACATGCCCAGGGGAAAAACCCATGCTTATAGGAGCTTCCAAGCCTTTTCAACCGTTTACTCCCCTAGCTGCTTGTCTTCGGTGGAGGAGAATGGCCTGTTAGGAAGGAATGGCCAACATAAATGGAAAAGAACAAATAAGATACTGGAGGATGTGTCTAATGGATCCAAATATCCAGGACAGCAAAGGAAGTATTACCCTTTATCTGTGCCAGACTCAGGCAGAAGAGCCAAACTGGTAACTTTTAGCTCTGTCAGCCAATTCTGCCATTTTGGAGATGGGACTGAGTTTACACTGGAGAGTCATCACATGAGGAAAGTAACATTTTGGATACTGTGGGTCCTCATGACTAAATTTAAAAATATTTTAAAAACCCTACAGTTTCACAATGTATTTACTGAGAGAACAATAAGAGCAGTGAATAGTGCACTTTATTGCAAGTGCTTCATTTAACTATGATTAAATATGCATCAGAACACTGTCACTTTGAGATACATTCCTAATCTGACTTTGCCCCTGCTTATAGTGGTATAAATTAATAATTATTCTACTGAAGTCAGCAAAGTCATTACCTGGTTTTAAACTTAAAATAGAGAAAGTCTTTCTACTTCAACAGGAAATCCCACTCAATTCAGTGTAAAGACAACAGTACATTTAAGTGCAATGCAAAACCAGAGACAACTGGAAAATCCATGTCCTAAATTCAGTACAGGGTTCTGGAGCTGAATATCTAGCTGAGCACTCTTGAACATTGCAACATCAAACCTCCTTTTCTTGCAGTGTAATCTAGTTTATTTTTCCCAGAAAATAAATTTTCCTTTTTGTAAACAGAGGCCACATGAAATACATGGTTATCTTCTGAACAAGTATCTCAAATACCATAGCTTATACATGTTAAAAAACCAACAGCCCACAAACTTCTGTTTTGAAGCTAAATGCAGGTTTTCAGTCTATCATCATTTTAATTTCATGCCATTTTTTTTGCATAGTGGAAAATATGCATCCTTAGGAGAATAACAACTACGATAAGTTGTTAAAAACAAATTATCTAGGAAGGTAATTTTTCCCATTTTGAAAGTGGTTTGTCAGATGTTAGTGAAATGAATTAGTCACTTAGCACACCTTTCACAACCTCTAAAAATTAGATTATGGCCTATACATTCCTGTGAGTAACAGGAGCAGTTCTTCTCTTTGTATATACAGCAGTATCACTCCATAGTTTCTGATTATGTTTTATTCATATGGAAGCATAAATCAATCATAAATCAGTCCAAAGCCTAAAACTAACCAAACCAGTTCATATTTCTCACGTGAGCTATTCTATTTGCTTGCCTTTCCAGATTAAACATTTCTTCTTGTGATATAAAAAGGTTCCAGGTACATGGTGACAGCGTGACATTTAGAAGATGTATACATGAGGAAAGAAAGGAAAGTGGGGAAACAACAGAAAAGAAAGAAACATTTGCTTATGACCATCTCAATAGAGCAACACCTACCCAGTTTATCCTGTGATTTATCTCTCTGCTTTCTGGAACTATTCAGAGTAGAAGAGGTGCAAGCAGGATCTCATCAGTGTATGTCCATACGTGAAAAAGATGGAGCCAGGTTCTGTTCAGGAATGTCCAGGGATGGGACTAGAGGTGGTGGGCATAAGCTGAGACACAGGAGATGCAGTCTGAACATCAGGAAATGTTTTTTCCCTGGGAGGTTGACAAGGAGCTAGCACAGATTGCCCAGTAAAGAAAGGGGGGAGTACCCCAAAAACCTTGAGGAGGTACTGAATAACGTAGTTACACCAATATGGTTATTGTACGTTCTGGTTTATTGCTCGTAAAATGGCTGTTTTTATACAGTACAATATTGTTTACCATACAAAGCATTCCCTCATTGGCGTGCAGCACTCAGGAATGTAACTAAACATTATTTACTTCTTACACTTAAGGTGGCTAAAGTGTCCAGACCAACAGCAATACCAATTACTTCCTAATTAACTTACTATCTTGCCTGCATACCTTAACACAATTTCCAACTGTGCCACAGGTGCAGGCCTTTACTCAGGCCTGTCCTTGGGCCTGGGCCAAAAGAGGCCCAGGCCCACTGAACCTTAGCTGGGTTGCCCACCTTAAAAGCAATCTGCTACAAATCCCCCTTTTCCTTTTGGGCAATCCAGATTGGGTTACAGGCATAACTAACTACTTTCTGTATCTGACATAACAAACCAAACATACTAACTAAAATACCTATAGTAACAATAAAAAATATAAAACTAATATAAATCAAAATCTTGATCTAACTAGCAAATCTCCATAAGTTGAGCTACTTATCAAAAAAACTGTCAACAATCAACCCTTGAGGTAAAGATTAATGCTAACATAACAAATGGGCGTCCCCATAATGTTACTTGATCCTTACATCCAGGGCTTAGCTAAAAAGCACTTTGTTTGGCTCAATAAATTTTCTAAAACTATTTAAAAATTTGGTAAGTGGTGGGGGCAAACAGTGTTAATTATAACAGTTTGTGCTTTTAAAATATTCTTAAAAACTTAACACCAATTAACAAAACTAAGTATAAAAAACACTGGTAAACTCTGTACACCACACATTCCAAGCTTTACCTAAATTTCAGTGTTTTTTAACTTAAATCCAAATTTTAAATTTAATAAAACTCCAGTTAAACACATATATATAAAAAATCAAATAATGTAGTTAACAATAACAAAATAAATCTTGCTCAGCTTAATTGGCTGAAGTGACCCACATGTTTTGTTTTGAGTCAATTTCAATTGGTCAAAACATCAATCAATACATTTCAGTCCACAACATCTTGCTGGTCTTCTTGATGATCTTCTTCTTGTTGTCTTCTGGTGTTCACATAAGAAACAAAGCTGGTTATTGCCTAATCTTAAGTACTACTTATAACTTAACACTTAACTTTAATAATATATAAAGCACACAAGGCAAAACTTATCTTAACTTTTTAACTTTAACTATACTTAATACTTAACGTAAACCACATAAAACTTACTATATAAATTAAAACTGCCTTATTTAAAATCTTTCTCTATTGCACACAATTTAATTATTGAATAAAAACTACCTTAAATGTCTATTATAACAATCTTTCTACTTAAAACCTTTTTTATATCAAACACAATGTTATTACATTTTTTTTTCTTTTTTTACTTTTACTTTTTACTTTTTTTTTTTTTTCTTTTTTTACTTTTGACAAAATTAATCTTTATTAACTTTGGAGCTGTCACAGGCAGCTCTGAGTGAATTACTTTTTTTTCAATGCTGTTGCTGTTAACTGTTACCACTAATTGAAGACTTGCATGGGTGAAGTCAGACTTGACACCCAGGCAGGTTTCTGTTCTTAAATTCCAAAGCTTTCAGTCCCCTTGGTTTTGTGCCCAGGCCCATGATGACTGCATTGAGGGCAGGCACACACAGTCTCTTGGGTGTCATTCAGGGGGAATCTGAAGTTGTCGATGCGATGCTGTTGCATCTTTGATGAAACATTGCATGATTGTTGTGAGCCTTTTCAGTTTTGCTTGAACACTTCTGTTTTCACTTGATCAGTGCATCAATGACTTCTAGAATCACGATCACACCTCGTCTGCTTGTGAAGGGTCAGGTCTTGGTTCATCACATATTTGTTGCAATGGACTTGTTTACTGGATGCTTTTCTGCAGCTGCTCAGACTGTTGGGTGTTCTGCAGCTGCTGGGATCTCTGCAAGCTTGTGCTGACAGGGTTAAAACTCGTGTTTGGATCTGGGGGAGGGGGCACTCTGCTGCATTGCTTCGCCATTTCTTGCCCCCTCGCCGGGGGCTCAGGGGGCGGTGCCACTGCTGCTGCTGCTGTCTCTGCTTTGATCTTCACCCCCTGGCTGCTCGTCTTTCACCACGCCCCCAGGCTCTGGTGGCTGCACCACTGGAACTTTGCTTTCATTTGTTTTGTTCGGAGGCAGAGCAACTTCTGGCCTCTGGGACACGCTTTGTACTATTTTTTCATCCACAAACATTGAGTCCAGGGTAAGAAATATTTTCTCACACAAGGTCCCAAGTTCTCTTGCTTTCTTTCCATCTCTGCCGCCTGCGATCACACAGTCCCACAAACAGTCTTTCACTTCGCACCATTCCGCTGCACTAAACAGCAATGAGGGAGTCCTTAGCTGCCCTCTTTTTCGGGCCCATTGGGTCAATTTAAAAACATCAGCCTTCTTGGCTTCCTCGCTTCTCTTAGAGAAAATACACACAAGAAGGTGAACTGCTGCGTCTGTCTCCATTATGGAACGCAGCACAGCAGGTTGTGCTCGGCCATAGCACTCCTCCGTCTCTGGCCCACCCCGCAGAAACCAGGACAAATACCTGCTACCGGTTGCCTCCTCAAGCTCCCAATTTGCCCCACTGCCGATCAGTTCCTGTTCACGGAGCACTCTTGGACACAGTCCAGCAACAGCCAGGCCGCTCAGCACTCGCCGATTGGAGTCGGGACAAAGCACGGAGACTTCAGTTTAAAAAGAAAAAAAAACGCGAATGCAAACGGGGGAAAAATAAAATCGCATTCAAGCGAATGGGGCCCTTCCTTCGGGCGCCAGATAAAGAAGGGGGGAGTACCCCAAAAACCTTGAGGAGGTACTGAATAACGTAGTTACACCAATATGGTTATCGTACGTTCTAATTTATTGCTCATAAAATGGCTGTTTTTATACAGTACAATATTGTTTACCATACAAAGCATTCCCTCATTGGCGTGCAGCACTCAGGAATGTAACTAAACATTATTTACTTCTTACACTTAAGGTGGCTAAAGTGTCCAGACCAACAGCAATACCAATTACTTCCTAATTAACTTACTATCTTGCCTGCATACCTTAACACAATTTCCAACTGTGCCACAGGTGCAGGCCTTTACTCAGGCCTGTCCTTGGGCCTGGGCCAAAAGAGGCCCAGGCCCACTGAACCTTAGCTGGGTTGCCCACCTTAAAAGCAATCTGCTACAGCCCAGAGAGGTTGTGGAGTCTCCATCCTTGGAGATACTCAAAAGCTGTCTGGACATCTTCCTAGACAACCATCTGTAGACAACATTTGAGCAGAGATGCTGGACAAAGTGACCTCCTGATATCCATTCTGACCTCAGCCCTGCTCTGATACTGTAATGCTGTTTTGGTCTTTTGTCAGTGAGAAAGGGAGGCAGCCCATTTTCTTGGTTGTCTCCCTTCAATCAGGACCAGCAAATTTCAGAAATGCAAAGGGCACTCCAACAGCCAGGAGATCTGAAAGAGACCCCCATAGGCACGTAGAGTTTGCAGTGGGAAGGAATGGAATGCTTGTAGGGTCAGGATAGGCAACTTTACATCTGGCAAATTAATAGAAACAAAGCAGGAGAGCAAGAATTGCATATTACTTCCACTTAAATCACTCTGAGAAACATTCCCATCCTTTTTGTTTCAGAGCGGGAACTGTGCTGTAGCTAATAAATATATATCAAGTGTCACCTGATGGCTACAGCTTTGTGCCAGGGGCTTTGGGAGCAAAGGAGGAATGTTGAGAACTACTGTGAAAGGACTTGTCATGTATGAAAGCAAAGCAGAGAAATCTAGATGCCTGAATTTTATGACATTTAATTTCTGTGCAGACAGCAGCTGAGACCTTGGTAGTTTCTGGGACTATAATCATGTTCACCAGACTGATTTACTGTATCACTCTCCTGCACAGAATGAGGCTAAGCACATCAAGAGGTGCTTAGGCCCAGGAGCTGTAGAGAGCCAGTTGCTGGTGCTGCAATGTTTAGTTTTGGCCCTAGGCAAGAATCCCAGACTTTGGGGCTGCACTGTGTTCACACTGTTCATACAGTAAAAAGGGTCGCATTCCTCCCCCATCTCCTGTGACTAGCTTGTCTTCTTGAATGCCACCTCTCCTACATGTTAAAAAATATCTGAACTGGACTTTATGAATGCAGTGTAGGGCAGCTGAAAAAGTTAAAAGGCAAATTCAGTGCCAGGTTAAACACTGGATCCTTTCCTTGGATCATCACCTTCCTGCTACAGCTTCCCATGAGCATGGCAAGACAAGGGAGCTATTTATTTTTTCTTCTTTAAGTGAACATTGAAAAAGGACAGCCCCGAGGAGGCTGTCAGTGTCAAAACATGAACTTTGTAATGCTGAATTCAAGCAAAAATGCAGTACTTTCAAATCATACCTGTCACATTAAGGTAACCCTGACAAGCAAGATACAAAGGTGCAAATGCAGCTTTAGTGTAGAAGTAGGAAGTTTCTGTCTGAAAATTCAACTTTTCTTTTTAAGTTACAAAGGCATTTTTTCATACTCTGCAGTGGACAATGCTGTTATCAAATAGGGTGGTGTTGTTGGAAGTGAAGGAGGAGGTCTTTTCACATCTTTCTCTAGACTATTTCTGCTTCTAATAGATAAAAGTGCCTGCTGAAAAGCTCTGTGCTAAAGTGCCTGGGTTTCTTTAACAGGGAGCTCAGGGGAGCACTGCTGGGGATAACATGCAGAAGGCACCATGCAAATAGTGTTCAGAGATTATAATTTCCTGTTGGAACAGCAAAGAAAAGAAGGTCATTGATTTAAACCAGAGAATACAAATTATTTCCTGCCCACAAAGCTGCCAAATGCTTGGAGTTATTGATTTTTTTTTCCTCCCTACTGCTAACCAAACACTTCTGGTCCAGTCATGGGCATCACCAGCTTATTGACTAAGTAAACATAACGCATTAAGCTGAACATTTTAAAAATAATAGAAAATTTTAGTGGCTTTAGTAAAAAAAAAACAAAATAGAAAGGGGAGGAGAGGAGAAACAGTTCCTGAAGTTAATTAACTTTTATGTAGATTCAAGTTTCTGCAATATAGGTTTGCATCCAAATGAGAGAGCAAGGAATAAGTTGAAAGAAGACTCAGAGAAAAAAACTCACAAGTTCCTTTCCTAAAGAAGCCAAAAAGAAGAGGGTGCAGGGAAGCAGGTGCTTCATATTTTAAGACTCCAAGTAAAAGAAAAAATTACTGCAAAATTGAGATTGAAATGATAAAACCATGTGGCAGCAGCATGGTGAAGGCATGTTTTTATTTATTTTACTTACAAGCAGCAGGAGATCTGTGCTATTGTCTGATTTTTTTTTTTTTTTTTTTTTTTTTTATGTCAGAGCTGAGCACAGCTGATGCCTGGCCTTGGAACCTGTCAGTTTGAAGAGAACACGTACAGTATTAATAAATGTAGAACAATACTTGCAAGTTGGTTACAAGGCAGTAGTTCACTGAAGGGGGCCTGACAATATCAAAAAGCATTAGACCAGAGCCAGCAAGTGCTTTATACTCTACAGCTGAACCCAAAAGATGAATTGATGCCCTGAATCTGACTTAAGGCATCTGTCTGCTCTGGAGAGCGTGTGTGTCTAAAGAAGCAGGGCACAAGTTACTTTTCCTGCCTTCTCCGCCATCTGCCTACATGAGGGAGGCAAGGACCAAGACACAAGAGAACAAATCCTAGTGTGCTGTAGATGGCAGGGATACTTTACATACAAAATAGTCTTTAAAAGTAGGAAAACACACTCAGGAGAGGTGCTTACAGGCAGCTCTGAACAGCAGGGAGACAGCTACCAGAGAGGGCTGGCTTTCCCCTGGGACTGGCTGTTGCAGGTAGCTTCCCTGATCAAGAGCCTTGCAGTCCTTTGGTGTGAGAATCAGCAGTGAGAGAAGAGCCAGTGGGAAGAGACACGAGGAGGGAAGTAAACAAGCAGATTACAAAGTGATGATAAGTGAGGGGATTGGTCTTCTACAGTGGCTTAGAGGAAGGTCTGACTGTTTCCTCCACCCCCTCACCTTCATGCCTGTTGACTGAAGAATACTATTAAGGCAGGTAGTCACAGATTATTAATGACCTGTTAACAGCTTCTTTAATTTTCTAATAAGTTCCAACTGCAGCTGCTATAATTATTCTGCTGGTCCTACAATATGCCCTGAGCCAGACTGCAAAATATGTATATATTTTTTTGTCTGGAACACATTGTCGTGCTCTTAACATGTGTGTACTGTGCATGCTTAAGTAAAATTACATCTTAGGCTGTCAGAGCACTTTGCAGCCATTAAATATCATCCGGCAAAGTAGGAACCAGGAAGTATTTAGTCACTTACTTTTGCATGTGTGAATTGAGACACCCAAATTTTATAGTTGTAGCCACAGTGATACAGTGGGTCAGTCCCTGAGCTGCTTGTGAAACCTGGGAGCTCTGTCTTCTGCTTTGTGCTGGTATCATATGAACTGCAAAAGTCACAGATAGGTTGGAGGTAACACTAAGCAGGGGCTTTTTTTATCTAAGCAGAGGTCCGTAGGAGTAACATTGTACAAAAGTGATGGTATCCATCTTTCTTCCAATTCCCACCACCACAGAGCTGAGTTGCATGTGATGGGAAAGCAAAATATAAACAAACAGAAATGGATCACAGCTCACCTATGTGTACCACATATGCCACATTTGTCAAATTTCATTGTATTGAGCCCTTGGTAATCTAGTGTTTAATCAGCCAACCCCACAAATAAGTATTTGAAGATTACCATTTTCTGAGGAAATAGTGTATGTTGTTAGCATCCCTGTTTGAAAGCTACTAGTGAGGATGTGTCTTAAAAATGGTATAAAGCAGATGCTGAATATTCAAAAATCTTTTTGAAGACAATGATCCTGCAAAGCACACAACATTTTGAAAAATCTCACCCATCAAGAGCACTTAAAGGTGTGGTCTGTGCGTTTGTCCAGCTCTTGGACTATCACACCTCCTTGCTGGACAAAGCCCTGTGCTGTAGCTTCATAAAGGAAAGCTTGTCCCCGTATCTCTAAAGGTAGGTTTGCTGTAGGAAACAGCCCTGGAGTGCCAAGTCTGTCTAGTCTGGCATGTTTTAGCCTAAGAGAGGGAATGGGCTGGGAACAGGGAACAGCCCAGTCTCTGGGAATCAAGTGGCTGACCTGGTACCACCTTCCTATGAAGTTGTTCAGTGTTTTTCTTCCACAGCTCTGTAAGATGAAAAAGAAAAAATCCCTACCTTCCCTAACAGGAGCCTATTGAAGGGCTGAAGATATAGTGAATCACATTCAAAGTATTAAACAGAGAAACATTTATTCCTTAAAATCTTTCCCACACATATTCTGAGGAGGAAAATATGGATTGCAGTCATTTATTCTCTGAAATTCCTCTTGTCCTGACTCATATTTGGAAGGGAATCTGATTCATGTCCAACTGTCTTGTGAGCATCCAGTATAACTTTTCCTTTTTCCAAGGGTGGATGAATAAATCAGTATCTAGTCCCCAGATGAAGTTAAAGGTCTGACTCCAGATGCTGCATGTGCAGTGTGGCAGGTTCCATTGCTTCCTTTGCCCTTTTGCACCCTCCATCTTGCACAGTTCTGTGCACAAGCTAACAAGCTGGATCTGTCTGAACAGAAACCCTCAAGTACTAGGGAAACTTATTTCTTTTATTTTTAATGGTTCCCATAATAATTTTTTTTTTTACCTTTTTTGTCTTTCTGATAATAGAATGTTTCTAGGTCAGAATCCCAATTGGCCTTGTGCTGGTTTTGGTCCCCAAAGCTTATTAAAAAGTCACAAGTCTTTGAGGTTAGCTTTTCCCCAGATCCTAATTTGTGTTAACAGATTTAGCTGATACTGAACCAGTTCTGCTCATATGGGAAAGGACCGACTTCTGGAACTGATCCAGGTGTCCAAGATGTTCAAAAGTAATTAGTTTTCTTTAAAGCCTTGGCCTGTAAGTGTTGATCTGATATATTTAAAAAGGACTTGACTTTCAGAAGGGTAGAGTTCTTCTTTACTGAAAGAGGGGCCCTTCTGTGAGGGTATAAAAAAGGGCACTTGAAATAAACCTACTCCATCTGAGAGGAGTTAGGGCAGAATTTTTTTTTAGTTTTGGTTTTCAGTAGGAAGTAAGAATAAGAGCAGGGTGTTTGTTAACTGCCAGAAGTACTTACTGCTGTAATACTATATAATAAAAAGCTTTAGATCAGCAAGGTGTTTGGGCACAAGACTGCAGACCTTCCCAACTCCACCTGTATTTTAAAAAGCTTTGTAAATCAGGCTCTCTGCTGACCACAGCAGAGCAGACCACATCTCTTACCACCTCATTTCCGGAGGCAGACAAGGGAGCAAGCATCATATGATTTACACTATGTTCCTGCTTTAAACATTTTTTCCCTGTGACTGCCTCCCCTGGAATTCAGTTCCTTTAGGTCGCTGTCTACTGCATGCCTGTTTAATGTGTACATCTGGATGATATTATTAAAGTCAGAAAGACTACAGATAAGCATAAGCCTTATCACGATTGGAGATAGAAACAGTAAGCTTCCAGGTTGGTACTGATTGTTAACATAGCCACATAGAGTTCCTAGCCCAATGAAGTCTGCAGTACTTATGTGAACTTCTGAGACCATTTTCTTTTCCTTTTAAAAGGTAAATTGTAGCCTGTTTGCCAAGAAGGTTATCACAGATTCCTGGTGGGTTTTGATTATTTCATACATCTCAGGATTTAGTAAGTTGACTTAAAGCTAGATTGGATATTGGTTTTGGCTTTGAGATTTTGTCAATATCTTCAGCATAATGAGTGTATTGGACATAGATAAATACCCACAAACTGCCAAGAAAGATAAGTAGTTACCACTGCATAGAAAGAATTGCAAACTCTGCATGAAAAATGGTTTTGTATTCTTCCCTTCTCCCTTACCTTGCAGGTTCAGTGAACCTATTCTAGGCAATTATATGTGGAAAACACACATAACACCATGAAAACCTCATTGACTTGACAGTCCCTTTCTGCTAAGCACAGAATGCTATTCCCTCTTATCATGACAGCACAAGACAGTCAAAGGACTCTATTTGCTATTCCTTTATATGATTCTTTTGTTTTAACCTGCCTGTTTGGAAGCTGGCCTGGTGTTGCAGGCAGCAGGCAGGTGCAGGGACCGCATAGAGCAATTCATTTGAATCTTGGATTGCAGCACTCATGACCTCACTCCCAGCAGCAACGAAGCCAAGAAGCTGTCCCACAGCTTTCTCAGGTAAAATACCCACTGTTAAATCCATGAACACCACTGATCTTTTCTTCTTGCACCTTGGATGAAACTTTTTCAATTTCTCTACTTAAGAATTCTTACTCTTAAAATTCTTTGCAATTCACCTCTAAAACGCAAAAGGTGAACACTCACACCTTCTTTCTCCTTCCATGGTGTCCAATTACAGAAACATACAATTAGAGATGTTAATGACAGATTATTAGGCATTAACCTGTAATGCCATCCTCCAATTGCAGCGAAAAGGGGTCACACCGTAGGTATAATTATCCTGGTTCTCTAATAATATGCCCTGGTTGTGCCTCGTTTCTGCGATGATACATCCCTTGTATTTCAGAATAAAGTATGGGCAGCTCTAGTTGTGTTGGAGAGTGATCTGGAACAGGCTGTTGAATTGCTGGCACATGGGCCTGGCCTTCGAATAAACTGAACAAACTAAGCTGTAACATCTTTCCAACGTAGAGAAAACCAATAAAGGATTTTGGCACCTGCATTTGTTACCTGCAGTCAGGAAGACAGTCTCTTCACAGAGGCATGAACTGAGGGACAGCAGGAGACAATATGACACCTTAGACAATAGGAATGGTGGCCCCACTTCTTCTGTCTGCTCAGCACCAGGGTGGTGGTGCAATATTCTTTAGGGAAGAGGGCACATAAGAGGGGTGAAGGTGGGCAGGCAGGAGAAAGAGAAATTGGTGCAAGTGAGCCGACTGGATGAGATGGGGCAGCTCAAGAGCAGAAAGGGAAGTTGTCTGTGATGGCAGAACAGAAATTCTATTCTGTAAATAGAATAGAAACATGAAAATAAGAGTGCCCAAGAGGGGAGGGAAATGACATGAAACTAAGATAACTGAATTGTTCTGAGAAGGCCAACTGCTTTGTAGCGTGTGCTGCAGGAGAAGTGATAGAAGAGTAAGGTGGCTGTTTAGAGTCCTTAGATCACTTTATTGACTACTTTCTCTTCCCTTGTTAATTACCTAGTAGCAAAGGCAGAAAAAAACCCTCAACACTGTTTCTTGGCTTTCTTGCCAGTACTCTTTCTCATATGTAGAGTGGGGCTTCTTTAAGCTTTCTCACCAAGGCCAGCTATACAAATCTAGGAACTGATCCACAAGGAGATCCTGGAAGGGACTATTTCAAAGTTGTCTAAAAAGGTGTTTTACCTTTGCCAGAATATGTGTTTTCAGTTCATCTGAAGAACTTTGGGGGGGAGGGGAAGAAGAAGAAGAAAAAAAGTATTAATCCTACTTTTGGTTTGACTGTGAATCAAGCAAACTTTACTACAAGTTTCTGAGATCTTTGTCTTTGATGTTTCTGAACATGCAGGCAGGGTCAAAACTTTGTGCTGTTATCTCTCAGAAATGAGGTAAATAATATGTTGAGGCTATTTCCATGGAAAAAGGGGAAAATAATATGCTGAGATCCTGTCAGAACACTTCTGCTGTACTGTCCTGTTTTTGGTGAGAGTACAATGATGAAGGGATGTTATAGACAGTGAGTGTCAAAAAGATGTTTCTAAAATGTTGTCCTAGCATGTTATTAGTATAGAAATTGGCTTACACCCAGATGCCTGCCTTATGGGTCTTAGAAGATCAATGGATGGACAAGAAAGCAAGAATGTAAAATACAAGTGTGTGCTCATGTGTGGTTTGCCTGACATTCCCTTCATCTCCTGTGACTTCCTGGGTGGTTTGCTGAAAAGCTGTGCCTAGGGCCAATTAAAAATCCACCAGACCAAAGGAGAGTTCCATTGCAGAAGGGTCAGCAGCAATTCCAGCCTTGAAGTTAGATGTTCAGGTCTGTGTTCCGGTCTATTGATAAATTTTAATTCATTAGTAGTCTTTTGCTGCACCTATTTAGTGTGTCATTCCAACACCTCAGGACTGCAGTGGTTCAAGGTGATTTAAGGGCTCCTGGTTGCTTGCATTGGTGGCCTGGTACTATATTGTCCTGGCCAGGTGGGTAGGCAGTGGCCCAGACTGAGATAGGCAGCAGTGATCACACCGTTTGCATTGATGAAATTGCTTCTCTCTTGCTTCAGAGCAGTATTATTGTTTGCTGTTGGGTCTGTGGTAGCACCCAGAGGCTGGAGATGCTGGTGGAGTTTGGTAGCACCAGGAGGAGGAGAAGGACAAGGAAAAGGAGAAGGAAATGCCTTCCCCATAGAACCTATAGCCCCAGCTCCCTTGCTCAATTCCAGGGAAAATAAAATTAATGTTTATGGTTGGTAAAAATGCCCTTCTTCTACAATACCTGCCTTTGGAGGAGATGCCCAACACGAGCCTCTGCCACACAAATTTCAGGCCAAACAGAAAACCCAAATTTGCCAAAATAAGGGAGACTCTCTTAAGCCAGCCTATTTTTAGAAGATCCTTTGTGGAGAAAACAGAGTCTAATTAAAAACAGCCTTTACTGTTGCAGTAACCTCCCATTTCACATGTGACCCTGGGAGTTTGTTAAATCTTGTTAACAGCCTGAGTCCCACTGAGCTTCAAAGTCAAGACTTCTCCTCCATATCCTGCTATTTTCAAGGCACAACATGAACATTAATATTATTAGGGTGTTCTGCTCTTTAACTGTTATTTTTTGAGAACTCTACTTGAAACTATTTAAGGTCTCTTCTTTTGGTAACTGTGGGTTCAGTGGTTTTGTGCGTGCTAATCTCCACCTAATCTTTCTTACCACTGCAAATAAAATGGAGGAAAAGATGCCTTTGCAGAAAAGTGTAGCTTGGAAATTGTACTTTTTTTCATTACTGGCTGTGGAAAAGTCTGGTTCTCCACCAATTGACTTGCATACTCTTTTAGTGATATAACTGGTTCTCAGGGGACATCACCACAGATAGCATGAACCTCCAGGTAATTGCATGTTGTATCTGTAAAATTCTCTCAAATACTTACAGTTGATCCCTTTGTGGCAAATGAAGTGGAGGAGGTTTGGTCCTTCCCTGTGAGAGCCTCTACAGTTCGCAAGCTGTACGTCATGTTCACAAAGGCTCAGGACAGGAGGCACATCTCTGGTTCCCTTCCTTAGTGAGCCACTCCCAGAGTGGCACCTCAGCAGAGCAGCAAACACAGTTGGCCATAGGACAGAAATCCAGCTGACAAGTCCTTGCAGACAACAGATCCTTCCGCAAGCTGTCACCATTCAGAAGTCTTCATCAGCTGTGTGCCAAAGGATGCTCAAGGCTGCAATATTCAAGCATTCATTCCACAAGAGACCAGGATGGCAGGGAAGGGAAGCAGCAGCCTCTCTGTGAGGAATGCTCTGGTCTCCAAGGACACTTCTATCCTTGGTTTTGGAGGCTGGCAAGGAATTGTGGGATCAATGAGAGGGTTTGCAGTCTTGAGAGGCTTGTTAAAATGTGTAGCTCTGAACCTTTTCCCGCAGAGTGCCGTCAATACTGGCTTGGGAAAACAGCTGAGGAAGAATTGGGGTGAGAGCATCATGGGCTGGACAGGGATGGGTTGGTCCAGCCCATGGGTTTCCAACTGTGACTGAAAATGAGCAATGGAGGCATTCTACCATGATGAGGACCTTGGTGCACAACTTGGGTGGACCTCAGCTCTCCACATCTCTGTCTCTGCAGGAGACGCAACAGAAGACAGCTGTGGGCAGGGGCAGCACCTCAGGAGCAGCCAGGCGTGCTGCATGGAGCAGCAGTGCGTAATGGGATCACCATTGCTCAGCTGCCAAGCCCCCTTGCCAGATGGCACTGTCACTACACTGCAACACTGGAGTGGGAGGTGGTGATGAGAGTGTGTGTGAGCATGTGACTGACTGATCAGCAATAAGCTTTTTTTACTTTCCATCCATCTCCCTTGTCTGGGTGTGAGCAGACTGTGAGATATAACAAACCTCAAACCCACTGACACCGAAGTGCAGAACCTCTAATTTCCACTGTTTACTAAGCAGGTCCCCTGTGCCTCAGTAAAAACCTCACTGGTACAAGAGCTCCCTGTATTCCCACCCTTACTCAGCAAACTTCCAGCAGCACCCCCCACCCCCAGACATTTGCATTCAATTACCCTGATTTTAATCACAGAAAGCAAATTTTGCCTAGCCACAACTTTGAAAGGGGCAGAAACAAATGCCACAGTCACAAACTATTACATCTGATCCTCCCTCCAGATTTACCATGGGGTTTTTTTCTCCATCCCTATTATGTGGTGTTGGTATCAGAGCCTCCTCCTGGCCAGATGAATCTTATAAGAAACTTGGTTATTAATCAGATTTTATGGGGATTTAAGGAAAGTTGCAAACACAAGCAGACGAACAGGAAGTTCTTACTGTCCTTGTAAAATGACTACCACTGTTTCTCTGTAAAACCACACTTGTGCATTTCCTCTGCTGTAACTTCTCATGCAATTCAAGTTCCCCAGAGGAAGTGAGAAGAAAAAACTCATCACAGAAACATATCAGGAGTGAGAGAGATGATAGCTGACTCTACTAATGGCACAGTTTAGGCATTTTTGAGCATAAAATAGGCATAACATCCACATGCCTCTGTGGGCTGCTATCAATACTAGCCATCCACAAATCTGAAATAATTTAAATAATAAACTTAAATGCTATGTCTTCTTAAAAATCAAGGAGACTAGTTAACAAGGAAAACATTCAACCTAGGAATAGCACACATTACAATTGAGTGTTAGTGCCAACAGGGCAGGAGATGAAATTTATACCTGAGTTGCATTCAGTTTTGTAGAATCATAGAGTATGCTGAGTTGAAAGGGACCCACAGGAATCATGAAGTCCAATTCCTCTCCCTGCACAGAACAGCCCAAGAATCACACGAGGTGCCCAAGAGCATGTCCGTACTTTTCTTGAACTCAGACAAGCTTGGTGCTGTGACCACTTCCCTGGGGAGGCTGAGTTTCCCTCAGTTTAGAGCATGCAAGTCAGTACGAGGGCATGTCAGCAGAGTGGTGAGCAGAGGGAGACTGCCCACGTCACCCTGACCTGGCCACGATGGGAAGTTCTGACACTTGTCTCTCCACCCTTGCTGAACTGTGGTTGTCAGCTGAACAATACCTAACACATACCTGAGGGATGCTAGAGGTGGTTTCCACAGCAGGGCTCAAACAGCCTTGCCCAGGTCACATTTCTGTAACTGGTTTGGGCCTTGATTTATTAATCAGCTCTCATTGAGCGTAGCACTTAAGCCGCAACATCGTGTGACAAGTATTGGGGTGTGAAGCCTTTGGGATTAGAAGTCCTGTCCCATACAGCTCCCCAATTATTCATATGCCTATGTGCCCATTGAAAAAGAAAAGCTTTTTGTTATTTTTTTAAATTGATGTCAAGACCATTCCTCCCATCCCAGTTCCAAGAGAATCAAGAGGAGAAGCCAATACTCAGATGCTTGTTCAAGTCCCATCCTGCTACAGCCTGAAGCAAAGTGCTACGCCCCCACTGACAACTCAGCTTGACTCCTACTAACCTGCTGTGGGCAGGAGCATTAGTTCAGGCACTTCCGTTCCCCTCTTACCCAAACTATGGAAGTGTTTCTTATTCTGCTGGGTCATACATTCAAATGTGAAAATTGTGACTCATTAAAAGGGCAAATTTGAGCGGGGAGGAGGGTGTACGGGAAGGAAGAAAAACAGTTTGCAAGAGACTTCCTGTTTATCCACAGCTTGGGAAAAATTTGACACAACAGAATACACACACCTTTGCTGGCACAGTGCTGGCTTGGCTCTGTCCCTTACCACTGAAGGCCAGATCCATCCCTGCCGTGAGCATGTTTACTTTAGAGGAGTTTACTCGAGAGAGAAATTCGGCCCCCAGAGCCTGAATGCTCACAGTGTGTGAGCAAACACACGGGCACAGGGAGCCCCCGCCACAATGCCACGGCACTGGCCTCTGGCCGCACCAGGAAGGTCATTTTCTTCTCGGCAATTAGCGAAGTGGTAGCATCGCTAAAAGAAGTTGAATAAACACATTCAATCCAGCTGGGTTCACAGTTTGCTCTGTTCTCACCATTCTTCCTTCTGGGCGCACAGTGATGCCCCAGCAAGCAAGAGCTTGTTGCCTGTGCACTGTGCTTTCATTCAGGCTTGGTTGGAAAGGGCTTTTAGGAAAAGAGGAGGAGGGGGGAAGTAACCCATTGGCTTTCTTCTTTTACAACTGTCTTCTCTTTTTCTTTTCAAGGAGGAAAAATGCCAGCTTCTCTAAGAAAACTGCAGAAAATGGCTGTTTTTGTGGGACTGTTC
This sequence comes from Cettia cetti, assembly GCA_013401135.1. Classification (NCBI taxonomy): domain Eukaryota; kingdom Metazoa; phylum Chordata; class Aves; order Passeriformes; family Sylviidae; genus Cettia; species Cettia cetti. The sequence continues at coordinate 1,474 of VZUI01047555.1, read as the reverse complement.
AGCAGTGGGGGATGCATCGTGATGTATAATCTTATGCAAAGTAAGTCTTGGTTTTGTTAGCAACCTTATATCTCTTCTGCCCCTTTCACTGGCTTTTGTGTAGTGGGGAAAGTAGCAGCATGCAAGTTGTGAAAAGCAGATGAAATTAAGGGAAGTGTGGCTGAGCCTCTGTGAGCTCCATTTTTTCATCCTCAGGGCGTTTGTCCTCCCAGGTGCTGCTGTGTGCATTTCCAGAGGCACATATTGCATAGGGAGCAGGCTCTTGTGGTCAGAAGAAAGTCTGGTTTTTGGGGTTTCCTGAGGATGATGGTGAAGTGAAAGCTTCACCTGCAGTAATCCAGGTTTCATTTCTTAACTGAGATTTTGTAACTGGGCAGTAAAAGAGGACCATCTGTGAGAAGGTGTTAAAATCTAGCAGTTTTATCTGTTAATCTCTGTGTGGTGCTTGCCCTTAAACACAACACACCTGTGAAGTGCCAAGAAATCATGAGTTTCTCCTGAATGAAGTACAGATAAGAGCACTCAGCACTGAGAAGACCAGGACAAAGAGAAAAGCCAGACAGGTGATGTTGCTGTTTATAGACATCTCTAGTTGCTATGTGTCTTTGGCCAAGAATCCACATTATAAGTCCAAATTATAGATGTTTATTTTTTCTAAAACTGCTTTTAGATATGTAGCATCAGAGCAGAAATAAGCTTTGCCTCTCTCTCAGGGGGTGCCATAGGCCTTGGCTTGTGCCTCTCCCTTGTTGGTGCTATCTAATGCTATAGCTTTTCACCTACCCTAATACCAGAGGATACTGCCAGAAAAAAGTGTAGCCAAGCCTGTTTCTCAAGCCCTCAGATAAGCTCTGAAACCTCCCCTTCATTTTACACATATTAATAACAAATCAGACAGAGCTGGAAAGCAGGCTTTAATTTTAGGCAGCTCATGCCCCCAAGCTCTGGAGTACATGACAGAAATATGATCCTTACACTTTAAAATATTGAATCTGGCTTTAACAAGGACATTAGCATTTTTTTTAATTTCCAGCTTCAGCACTGCTATCTAGAAATCTTGTGGGGTGGTCACCCCCTGTGCTACACAGCAGGCCTGAGGGCTGCTTTCCCTACATGCCTTGGCTGTGCACATTGCAATGGCTACTTCTGGCTCTCTTGCAATTTCAGTGGCCACTGAGCAGCTGGCTGATAACTCAGTCAGGCTGCTGAAAGAACACTTTCTGCAGACTTTCTCCTTCTCTATCCTCTAAACAGACACAGGAGCCACACTTAGAACCTTCCTCCGTTGGCTTATGCCTGTGGCTATCCCTGTGCCTTCTGCCCATTGCACAGAACTGGCTTATACATGGACTACTTAGGAGTGAGTGGCCTTCTTAGTGGTGGAAGCGCTGGGACAGGATCCCTTCCCTTCCCTTCCCTTCCCTTCCCTTCCCTTCCCTTCCCTTCCCTTCCCTTCCCTTCCCTTCCCTTCCCT